>UELV01085257.1:17872-29679 GCA_900490015.1 Megastigmus stigmatizans | reverse complement strand
TATATATATATATATATATAGTATATAGTATATAGTATATATTACTATATAATACTTGTTAATTGCTGACGGAGAACCTCGTAGAAAAGCAATGGAAAAAGCGTTTCGATCAAATTGGCTGAAACCGCGAGAAAAGATAGCTTTTTGGATGTGGATCAAAAGTATCACAGGTCCGAAAATGAACAGTTTTCGTGATACAGGAGGTCAAATATCTGATTTTACATTGCGCAGTATATGCATTCCTTTAACCTCAAATATACTGAAAAAATACTCATTTAATTACGAATTATATTATCATACTATATTTCCAGATAATTTGACCAGAACCATAAATCCATTATTTAAGGAACTCGTAAGGACTATAATATACCCCTTGACTAGAATACTTGAAAATGCAACAGGATAAACTTGATGATTTTCTGATTAAAAGTCTCAATGGACACATTGTCCAAAAACCGATAGTTTTCAAAATATTACATTCACATGATGTTTGACCCCCCGTATGTCAATACTGTCCATTTAACCAAAACGCTTTTTCCGTTGCTTTTCCGTGGGATTCACTGTATAGGCGTAAAAGTTAAGAAATCATAAAATCTGACAATTTCTATCTTTACAGCTCCACTATCTTATAGATCGGTATCACTGACCACAAGTAAAATTTATTGCTTTATTAAATAAGACCATAAAAACGCGGTAAACTACAACAGTAATAAATCTGCTCCTCGACAAATCAAAATGTCACGCTCAACATCTAAACGTGCACGATTAGCTCAGATAGCGTTAACTCTGCTTTACCATAGGAGTCACCCAAAAAAAAAAAACAATCAGATAACAACGCACACTCACGTCCGAGAGTATAGTACACTCGTAGCTTGGCTGATACTTGTCCTGCTCGTGTGGCGGTCGACGCTGTATCTTGTCGCGGTCTTGCTTGTGCTTGCGATCGGCGCCCTTCAATTTGAAAACCTTAACCTGGCACGAGGCAGCGTGCAGACGCGGTCCACCCGGTAGACGCGTTTCTACTTGGATGCGGAACGGTACGCCTTTCTCGCCGCCGTGCTTCTTTGGCGTGAACTCTGTGCTGATGCAGTTTATCTGTAATTTAGTAAATAAAAATTAAATATGTAGTTTATAAATAATAATACAATTCAATATTACCGAAAGATTTTAATGCTTTTTAATAAATTTACAAAATTTGTGTACTAGCGAATGATCACCGGCTAAAACAGAATGTCGGTAAATCGTTGTAGCTGTACGGGTGAAAAGCTCTTACCTTTACATAACAGCCGACCTCCTTGGTTGGGTCCCACATAAAATCAACGCTGTTATTGGGGGAGGCTGGTTTGCAAACGTCGACCATGCCATAGCTGAGGGGCACGTCGACTTCTAGTAGGCGCTCGCCCGGCCTGGCGCGCTGCCATGCTAAGATCTGCTCACGTTCGGTGTACTGGAGACGGCGCTCATGGAAGCAGATGCGAATGGTCGACTGGAAGCAGAGAACGAATCCATCTAAAGTTCTATTTTATTCAACTTTCGGTACCAATTCAAGAAATGAATGGTTTGAGATTCATTATGTAATTTTGCTGATATTATTCTTATGTACAATCTATTTTTGAATAATAGGGGAGAATAGGGGGCGAGCGCGTCTTACCTTTAAAATTTTTCCACGGTAAGACGATAAATCGCCGAGTTTCTTCAGCTTGATTTCATATGACTGTCCCTGATTAAGGTACGTTAGAGTTTCTTCATTGACCTTAGTAGCGATGCTAGTAGCAGCAGCTAAGACGTACTGGAAACTGCGAAACAAATATGATTGAAGTTAGTGATCACTTTAAAAAAAAAAAAAGTAATATTATTTGCGACATAATCATTTATCGTGTTTTTACGTTCTTATCAGAATGACTTTGCTAAAAGTGCTCTTTCTTTTCGTTCTTTTTTCAATTCGCTGTTAAGTCAAGATTAACCAAAATTAGTATAAACCAGCTTGAGAAGAAAAACTGAATATAGACTATATTAAACAAATTTAATAATAAAAATAAACTACCTATTCCATTAATTTCACGTTTAAAATTATATTTACATGAATACAAATGTCGTTAACTTGACAAACGCGAATATTTTTGAATTATGAATATTTCACGACTGACATTCCTACAACATTCCTTACCGATGCAACTGTTTTACCGACAGAATACAATGTTTTCATTTCAGTAGTAAAAAATACTTGGATTTATGAATGGACATCGTTACCAATTTCAACGATAACAAATAAAACTGCTGCCACTATCACTTTATTTTATTTATTTTATTACAAGGGATAACTTACCGACAGTCCTCGCCAAATTCTGTCTGCTGCTGCGAAGAGGACACATGATTGCCCGAGTTCGAGTTGGGCGGATACTCGTCGTTCGATGTGTAGAGCAGCTGATGCAAATTCGCTGGATTCTGTCCGTTGTTGTTGCCGTCGGTCTCCACGAGGCTGGAATTTCCATTGGTCGTCGGTGGGGGATTGATGTTTCTTTGAGACACATGGTTCAAACTGCGACATTTAGAAAAGCGCGGGATTACTTTTTATGCTTAGGTCCATAGTCGCGTATATTGATTGAAATCAATTTTATATGGAAGAGATAAATAATTTCTCAACTTCTTTTTTTTCTTGTGTTACAAGTCCTACCTTAACAATGCACTGTTTTACCGACTGTACAATAAACTATCAATACTGATTATTACATATAGTATGGAAATTTGTCGAACGCAATAAACACGATTCTTGCGTTTTACGAAGATATCTAGCGTCTACGAAGTCGCGATATACTCGGTATGATAAAAATGCTGTTTATTCCATTCGACAAATTTGAGATATTGGATTACGATGCAAGTGGATCTGTACGAATTTCATTTATTAATCGATAAAACAGCTGTTCAGACTAACTAATGAAATGTGAATTGCTCTTTGAAAATACTATATTTTGTATAATATAAAACAAGGGTGAATAAAAAACATATATTACATGCTCCGTGGGTAACTAAGTCGCGCATCTCCTCAACGGTAAGTCTAGAATAAATTCAAACTCGATTAAAAATCAACGATCTCTTGATGCGAGCGCAACATAATTGATTAAGATATGTATATATATGTATAATAATGTGTAAAGTAAAAGTGGTCCAATTTGGATTCTTACAACAGGTTGAGAAAGAGAGGCGGCGGGGGAGCTCTGGGATCAGGATAACTTCGCATTATGCTCCTCTTTCCTCCGTCGTACGGTGCACATATAAATCTTCGCTTGCCAACTATTCCGAGGCTCTTTTCGAACAAAACAAATACATTAACGGCACTTGCGGCATTAGCAGTCGATATTACCAGCATCGCACAGATTTACAACATTCATTTTTGCTCGACATACATGTACACACACACATATATATGTGCACTACATACATATATATATACACATACATATATATACGCGCACATATACATATATATGCAATGCTGTTCTAATAAACGAAATTTATTACATCTTTTACTCGCATGATTCTTGGTCCCTCCTTGTTCCGTGAGCAGTCGTCGTCCATCGATGGTGGTTAATACTGTTGGTGCATTTCCCCCCTTACGTGCAGTGCACTCGTCTAGCGTTTATGTACTTGAAGAACCGATTCATGGCCTCGTAGAACTTGAAGCATTTCATCTTGTCCCCCGGGTGTGTGTGCGAGAAACGGCGATCAGCCGAGCAAAAACTATACAACGACGACCGGGTACGAGTCGCGCGCGCCCGCGTGTCTACACTCTATATATTCGAATCCTATATGTGCACGGACAAAAAACACGTTGAACCAACATACACAGTATATATATATATTTATTTGGAAAAAATATATATATAGAGAGTAAAGAAGTTAAGCGCGGCCACACAGACAGAGAGAGAGAGAGAGGAGGCGTGTGTGTTTTCCGGTTAGCGAGCGGTCCGCCACTAAGCCGCTGATAAACTCTCGAGCTCTTTTATGCGCGCAAACACTTGACCCCGCGTCGACGATCGTGTGCCGTGGAAGAGTTTTACGATAAAGCCGCGTTCAACAACGAGGCCTCTGAGTTATGGCCGTAGAGCAAGTTTACAAGTTTCGTGCGCGTGTATAATATATATGATGGCCGAGAGAGCTTTATCGGTGCGCGCGCTTTCTTCGCGGGGTATTCGACTGTGTGTGTGCGTAAGTACGTGTGCACGCGCGATACTCATACGACACGCGGCATGATTACGCGGGCCGGCAACTCTTAACAACGATTGTATATATATATATATATATATATTTAGGTATATTACGTGGATGTTTTGTGCGCCTCACTCGAGTTTTGCCGTATTATACGGCCAACAGTGCTAGGTTTGACCTTTCCATGCGGGTTTTTTTATCGGCGATTTGGATGTGCTGCCAAGTTTCAGGCTGAACTCGAGCCTTTCGAGATGAATTGTAAAGAAAATGACTGATGAGACTTTGTTGCTTATTCGAGAGACTATAATAGTAGAATTATACCCTATAATTTTGCTAAGAGAATTGAATATCCGTACAGACCCCTTATCAAGATTTTAAACTCAACAATTATCGGTAAAATTAACAGTGCACTATTCGCAGAATTCAAAAACTGTATATACAGATGTACATATAAGTAATATACGCCTCGTCGGTGAGTGTATATGCTACTCACGTCGCGTTGTTGTGTTGATTCTCGGGCGATGGCGCTTCTTGCTTGAAAACCGTGAGCGACGGCAAGGCCAGCAGAGCTTCGCTGCAATGAGACAAAAGAGAGAAAGAGACAATGAGCACCATTAATTAATCAAGACCCATTATATTGGCGAAATCACGACGCGCCGCAATCGGCATTTCTTTGTGCGCGTGCAGATACTGGACGCGAGCTAGTATTCGTTTATCGTTAAGGATTAGTCCGACTGATGTATAGCCGAGTTGTTTTTTGGTGGTGTTGTTTCGGAGCGGAAAACGCTTTTTGTTGATTTTGAACCACCTGTTCGTAAGTGTAGCGGAATACTAGTGAATCAAGTGGTGCGGTAGCTAATGTGGCTTGGATCACTTTTTTCCTCATAATAACATAAAGAAATTATATTTTAAAAATAGTTACTTAAAAAGAATGTGCTTTGCATAAAAGTGTACTCATTTAGTAAAAAAGGGTAGCCTGGGGAAATGCCGATATCTTAGTCTTTGACTGCTATATCTTTTTATTTACAACAATTTTATTTGATTACAAAGGATTATTTTTATTAGTTTATATATATATATATAGCGTCTACTATCAATATGTACAAGAAAAATTTGGCTGAAAATACGTTTTATTTTATTTGAGGTTCAAATAAAAAAAATTGAAAATTCCGATCAAAATTTATTTATTAAATAAAAATAAAATAATCAGTTCGTAAAGCTTGTAGAAGATTTAAATAAGATAGAAGTTGCAAGTGGCATCTAACCTCTTTTCTCAGACTGCAATTTAATAACACGGAGATCGAAATTACCACGGTAGAATGTTGTTATTCAGATTAAAATTAAACAAATTGCCAACATTATTTCTTTTTCAATTCTGTATATTTAGAGTTTCTAAAATATTATTATAACAAAACTAACTTAGTTTGGTACTAGAAAGTATTTATAAATCTCACTTAACAAGTATGTTTTCTTAAATAACAAACCACTAATAACTAAGATCTTGTATAATTATTAAATAAATGGAAATAAGATATTTCTAGAACTTAATATAAGTAATATTTGGTTATAAAACTGGTATTATATCATACAAATTATTATTTGCTTTAATAAAATACGTGTGATCGGAATTACCCGATGACCGGCATTGCCGCAGTCTATCCTAAATACTAAATCGTTAAAATAAAAAAAACTCAACGTGGAACACAATTGAAAAAACAAACTAGCGCGCCATAACCTCAAAACACACGAAAGTAAAATACAAGAGCGCAACGACAGACGTATAGGCGCGAGTCCACTGGGCTACCTAGGCTTTACGTAGAGCATGTCTTCATTAGCCCAAACAGCCGCAAATAATAGCCGCAAAAAGGCACACAGTAAAGAACAAAAATATAAGTAAACAAGTCGACGGCCTCTACGTGGCTGTATTATTATTAACTTATGTATACATGTATGTGGAGTTTGCCGGGACTCGAGAGCAGTACCGTCGCGGTGTCACGAGAGTTACTGATTCGAGCTTATTCGATCCCAAGGGGCTCGACCCACGCGAGTCTAAGTGCCATTAGGGCTTATTATTGAGTTTATTGGGTTGTTACAGGACGCACCGACTACCGGCCACTGCTACACACGTACATGTACACTCTACCGACGTTCGTTGACTATACATTCTCCCCCATGCTCTGGGACACTGTTGCTTTTCGTAGGCGTGCGTTAACCTGAGAAAGTTATATTTGACTTGGGGTTTCGACTTTTTGTAGTGTTGGTATTTTATCCCTAAAATGAATGATAGAATGTTAACTAAAAAAAGATTTGCCAATCTAAGTAAAACATTTTCAGTGTATTAGTGCTTCTAAAAATATTGGCGTCGATGATTTAACTCTAGCTGATAAGCAAGTTTCAAGAACAAATCCCCACTGCTCGCTTAGTTTTTTTTTTCCAACTTTACACAGTAAACTTCATAATATGCATTCAATGGAGAATAAACAAAAGGTTTACTTTCAAATAGAATTAAAAATATCAATGGTGTGAATAATAAATAAATGCAGATAAATTAAAATCCTGAAGAAGAAAGTCGATTCTATATATGGGTATACCCCACCTTATCCGTTTTAATTGTTCTTTATAGAATTTATAGGATAATAAGACCTTTCATTCCCGTCGCGCATCTTCCCATTATTATTCAATCTTTAACGCTCACGAGGTATATAAGTACGCAGACACAGAGCGACGAACCGCTTGGCGATTATTCCTTTTCTCGTTTCTCTAATTTTCCTCGTGATCTTCGCGCTCAAGTTGAATTACCATACAATCACGTGTGTGCGTTTCAATTGGAGTTCCGGCACTGTCATGTGCTATCGACGCCTGCAACGAGGTATCAAACGATATTAATTCCCTGGAACTTTGTCAAGAAATATTTCTAAAACGTTATACGTTTTTATTTTATTCGTTTCAAAATAGATATCGTACAAAAGAAGCTTTTTTATATTTAGCAACTATCAAAGTTTGATTTTGCAACTCATGTGGAACAGAACACTTTAGAATAATTTCATTTACCAGCATAACCTCAATGGAACTATTCGCACTCTACATTTTTAATTATTTTCAGCGCTTATTATTTGCGCAATGCGTTGTGCCATGATTATTTAGAAGCTGCTTTGATAATATAAGATTTAACTAGTTCACTGTAGTTATTATCCAGTTGTTTTGATTGAAACTGGTTCGCTTTCTTAATTCTTTACGGTTTGTCACTTCTTTTCACCGACGCTCGCGCGCATCGCTTTTTATCTAACGCACCGCGCGTTAGTTTCGATATATATATATATATAGTATAATTAATCGTTGCGAAAGTATGCACGACATATTATACGACACATACTTATTCTTGTTTGCGCTCGAGATAATACGTTCGAGTTATTTTTCAGTTTCGGGGAAGCGTCGCGGTAAAATCGTTAGACGAAATATTCCGTTGAGGACGCCTCTCTAAAAAGTTGCGGGAAATCGTTAGTTGACGCGAGAATTGTGCAATACTGCAAGTTACGCGAAGGAGAAGTTTGAAATTTCTTTAGGTATAATTAATCACACAAGTGAAGTTTCTCTTACTAAAAAACCATAGATTATTCAAACATCTCGAATTCACAAGTTAACATATAAACATATTCGAAACGAGTTCACGCAGTAAAATCACAATCTTTCATCTCCTCGAGCATTCGTTTTGCAACAGTTCGCACTTTTAGCCTAAACAAAACTCGCTGCTGGCATATATACTTATAGCTCGACGCAAGTTTTCCGCGCAGAAAAAACAATAAAAAAAATCGACTTTTCACTAGGATCGAAAGCGAAAGCTCGAACACACACACAGAGAGAACGTGTGGCTGCAAAGGCGAGAGCGCGCGCGGGGCAGCGCAAATTGCGCGTAAATCACGCGTAAGTACACTTTTGTCATTGTCCGTGATCCAGACTAAACTGGACACGTATCCGACCGTTTCTGCCTGCGTGTCCACTCTCACGTTAAATACATATACATATATCTATATATATGCATGTATATATCTACACACACACACATATATATATATAACGCTGCTAATGTGTCGACTGACCTTTCGTGTAACCTTTTTCCTCTCATTTTTTTATTGCAGCTTTTTTTAGGCGCTGCCAGTCGATTTTTTTTGGGGTCGGTTTGAATAATGATGTGTTCCAACTTTTTTATTATAATTTTGAATTGTTCTTTTCAAGTATATTATATGTTACATGAACATTAGCATTAGCTTTTATGTAATGTTAGCATAAAAAAAATTTAGTGATGTGTCTAAAGAAATAAGGAGATATAAGAACAAGGTAAGTAAACAGTTTTGGTTGTTTCGGATACAGCATCTTAGACTGTTGCATAATTTTTGCACGATAAGAATGTTCGGCTCGCAAGTATAGGTTTCGCGGGTCGTTCACTCTGTCGAAAAGTATGTATAAATGCGAAGCTTATACCAGTTCCGATCGTAGTTTCATGTCACTCGCTGAAAATATTAATACGACCTTTTGATATTTGAGTACACAAAACTAATTAGCAGTCTATAAGTCAATTTTATCACCGTTGTCAGTGGAAACTATTATTAATTATTTGTTCTAGTACGAAAGAGTGCGAAAGTAGCGGAGAGAATTTTTTTAGGTTATGTCAAGTCAAGTGTATAAAAATAATTATTGAATTTTTTTATAATAAAAATTAAAATCGAGTGTCATTTTGAGGATAAATTGTAAAAGCTTCAACAAATTTGTAAAATACGAATGCAGAAAATATTAAAATTCAGTACTGTAACAAATACGCATAAATTATCATAATTTATGCCTCTATGCAACGAGAAGAGTTTTAATTAAAAATTATCTATTATGCAAGGATAACAATTAATCTTGATATATTGTTAATAAATCCCATTCAATTGCTACTCCACTTTAGAAAAAATACTACTATATCTGAAATACCATTAATTGAATCGGCAGATAATTCAATATACCCGTATGTCATCGTAGGGTGGAAAAGCAATACATATTTTCCACGCTTTGGTGTAAGTAAACAGGAATAATTGAACTAAGTTCGCGATATTTTATGCGAAACTAAGTAGAAGGTTCCAAAAGTTTTCAAGTACTTTATCGACATTTTACCTCAGCATTTTTCACGAAGATAAATTTATCGTGATAATGTTTGAAGTGTGAGATATTAAAAAAAGAATTTGGAAACCTTGTATGCGATATGGAAAAAAGAATAAATAACGTCGCTCTGATTGATAAATGATAAGTAAGTATGGAAAAAACGATTTTTCCAAATCTATTTATAAAATTTTTAAATCAAATACATGTTTTAGCCTCAATTTCATTGAAAAAGGCGTGATTTATATCCAGAGCCTTGTATTTACTCTCCCGTCTATACTCGTAAAATAAAACTTGTAAAGCATGACAATTTTTACAGATATCATCTCTCTATGTTTTAAAAATACATCCTTCATTCAACGTTTCAATCAACATCTACATCCAACGTTGCTCTCAAAATAAAAGCGTCAAATCAAATGGTATCTTCCCCCAAAGAATCGAACGCCACGATCCCCAATAAATGAAAAACTCGTCCCAACATCGCAGCAAAAATTTTACTCAACATACAAGCGAGAGAGTAAGAGAGAGATAGAAAAGCGAAAGCGTTGCTCGTCCCGATAAAAGCCGGGCGTTCGTGCTTCTTACGTACTCGCATTATCGGCGAAAAAAATACGCACACACACACAGAAACAGACACAGAGGAAGGCACAAAGAAACGGTTGGCTTCAACTGGCTCGAGCCGGTTAATAGAACCTTAATTTTGTATATCGCAGTAGTTTACGGGAGCAGCTTTGGCTGCTCGAAACTCTTACCTACTTGACTGACACGATATCCCTTAATTTTTTTTAGGTTCATAGAAAGTATCGAATTTGTATTCGAAGCTGTTTTTGGGATGAGAATGACTATTTTTTTAATATACAAATCGTGGATAGGATGAACTTTTTGGGCAAGAACGTTACATTTGGCGAACTTGAATTTTAAAAGGTGTTGGTGTATCGATTGGAAATCTTACATTTCCGTTGATGATGTACGATAGGAGTCAATGCTTGAAAATTTTTTAAATAAATAATCAATATTAGTAACAAATTATCATTGAAGTTTGCAGAAAATTTATATACTCGAATCTTAGTTTATATCCGTTATAGAAAAAGGGACGAGATTTAATAAACTATCTTACCTACAAAGTACAAAATAAACCAACAATGGAAAAGATTTCAATTAGCAATTACACATTTGTGTCGGTAAATAAAACCGATGCAAATAAGAAAAAAAAAAGAAGTGTGATAACAAAAATCATAACTGGAATACAGCGGACCAATACCAGATTTAGAATTATAAACAAATCAATCATCTTTTTTAACAAACGAACTTCGTATAGTGCGCCAAACAGCAATGATTGAAAATATGAATGATCTATTATATAAACATCTTGGCTATAGTCATAGCTTATTTTAACCGCTAATCTTGCCGCAAATAGCGTTTCGGCGCCTGCAATATTGCTCGTATACGAGAAAAGGCGCAATAACAATATTTTATGGAATATTTTATGTACTTCCCAGTCTATATGCGTAATTATGTACGTGCAAAATTCATTTTAGATAAAATGCGAGTATAGTACCGAGTGAAACGGAAAATACGAGTTTAGAATATATGTAAATCGTTATTATTCGAAAGTCTCATCGTCAAAGTTTGTAGAGGCTACCGGAATCTGCAAATACGAATTGATAAACATCTGCGCGACGAAAAAATCTTGCTTAAAATATTGTATGGCCGATTATTAATCGTATTCAAGATTAATCGAACTTATCGCATTAGTATATATAGATCACATTCTATATCTTGTAATTAAGCGAAAAATTAAATGTTAACGATGCTCTTGGTTATCATCACTTCAATGTTTCCTCTTGTGGATTATTTTATAATATAAATAAACTTGAAATAAAAAAAAAATAAAATCTTTTTCTTAGAATTACGATCAAATAGATATAGCGTCTAAGTGCTAGGTGAAGTTTATACGTAAGTAAATCCTATTGCATGACGGAATAAAAGGCCAACCGCTACAAAGACTCGCGAAAATCGCATTAATTCTCTCTAACCACACGCTGAGCACAGCGGACAAAACAAATAGTAATTTTCACGGTAATTCAAAACCTCTTAATTATTTCTCACAGGTGGTACACCAAAAACTGTATTCCACACCGATCGCACATCATAAATCCTAATGTATATAAAGTCAACGCACCGAGAGGCTCCCACTTTTCAGCCAGCGCAATATCCCTCGACTTGACTCATCTCGATATTATAACAGCGAGATTATCCGCGAGCCGTCCGAAAACAGGGAAAAGTCTCTTTGACGTGCGCAAACTTGCTGCCGGCATATCGCGATCGGCGATCTTGACCTTGGAAGCGATCCGCTTTTTGTCGG
Source organism: Megastigmus stigmatizans (assembly GCA_900490015.1). Lineage (NCBI taxonomy): Eukaryota > Metazoa > Arthropoda > Insecta > Hymenoptera > Megastigmidae > Megastigmus > Megastigmus stigmatizans. The sequence continues at coordinate 17,972 of UELV01085257.1, read as the reverse complement.
CTATAATCGGTCGTGTGTTAAAAAAGACTGCGGGATGAAGACGCATGCATAACGTGTAAGTTCGCGCGGTGTGATGTAAGGGGGGGGGGGGGGGGAAGAA
>UELV01085257.1:0-17852 GCA_900490015.1 Megastigmus stigmatizans | reverse complement strand
GAGAGAGAGAGAGAGAGACGCGAGAAAAAAAATTCGGTCGATAGGGAAAAAGTGCATAAGTAGTAAAGACACGAGGAAGCCGGTTTTCTTTTTAAGCTGCGCAGAACGAAATTGTTGTGGCTGTTGAGGAGAGAAGTGTAAGCAATAGGTAGTACATTATTTTATAGCTGTTTGGTAACGCGTAGCTGCGAGATTTAAAAAAGACGAGGATGCAACTTTATGCAAATATACGCTCTGTTTCTTTAATTTATGGTTAAAAGCATGTGTTATACCGATTGAATTTCCGCGCTTCAATATTTGTATTCCAGCCGCTGCTTTATTAATATGTTGCTAATATAAATATTTAGTTATATGGAACAAGGTTACATTCGTGCGACGCAGAATTTAAAAAAAGTATCACGAAACGCATGGAATTTATACACTAATTTCAAAAACTATCCAAGTAGATATGAAATCAAGCAAATTCAATGAAACTCAAACCGATTCAGATTTTCAAGTATCGGAACAGCTTTTTTTTTTGCAAATAATCGTCGGATCGACACAAGAAAGAAAAAGAAAAAGAAAAACACAAATAAAACAGGTAAGACAGGCCCAAAACCCTCGCACAGATCACTCAATCGAAAAGAAGAATCGATCCTTTACGTGGCTTCACAACTCACACAAATATCACAAATTCGCGCGGTACACGTCTGCGAGTAGCCACGTCCATATGCACACCGTCCACACGAACTCGGCTAATATAGATAAATATCCACACACTGTCAATCTCCCATCGATAATGGACTCGTACAGCTGTCTCGTAGGTATGTACATTTCCAACTCAAACTCACCGCCGTTTAACGTACTGGTGCATCTTCATGCCTCCGCCGCTATATTATGGTAACCTCAAAAAGTGTCACAAAAACAAAAAACCAACTCCGCATAAACAAAAGGTTCGCATCGTGGATTGGACGAGATAAAGAAGAGATCATCACGTGGCGCGTGTGTTGAGTAATCGGATCACCGTGTGGATTTGGCACGTGATATATAGTCTTCTACATATAGATAATACGGAGGGAATATATCGTGATCGATCGGCTTCACACACCGGGGCTCTCTTCTCGTTCAGCGCGCATTGTTCAGACACTGTGTCACTCGCTCACAGCAGCAGCAGCAACAGGTGTGCAGCGCGCGTGTTCTCTTCCTCCTCGACAGACTTTCCCGTCTCTTCCTCGTCCACGACCCTCTCATCGCGATCCATCCCATCGCACTTTTTCCCAACTCCTATATAACCTATGTGTATGTGTGTGTGTGTACATCAGATTCCCCGAAAAAAAGAGAGAGAGAAGTCGAATCGCGCGCGATAGCCGATATAGAACACGGTATAAACAGACACGGCCGGCGTCCCCGGAGAGCGGTTCGGTGGCGATGCCAACGACTGCGGAGTGGTGACTGTCTGGTTACAACCGGATTTTTCGCGAGCGCGCGAGCGCGCAACGCAAGCACTTATACTCGCGAGCGATCGCAACTCCTCTGCTGCACAGAGGCCTCGAGAGAGAAACGCAACGCGCCCGAGCTTGGGTTTCCTTTTCTTCTCCCTTTTTTTTTAATTTCGCTTTGTGCTTTAGCGGGGGATATCGGAGAGAGAGAGAGAGAGAGATAGAGAGAAGAAAGTGTGTGTGTGCGAGGGAGGACATGAAGATCGGGGCAGGAAGATCGAGATGCTTTGCGCTGCTGGTCTGACTTGGTGACTTAGTGGGCGATGCCGGGTTAAATTTGAATGCGATGGGGTTTCATTGGATACTCGCGGCCGCTCGTTTTGGTAGGCTTGCGTTATTTTTTAAGTTTGGATGGATTACTTAATTGAACGGTGAGCGGTAAGGGAGATAATTTTGGAGGATCGTGCACTGAAATTCGTATGCACTCTGAGAGGAACTTTACTCAATTTCTTTATCTCTCGCTGTTAAAAGTCTTATGTAATAGCGTAACTGCCAAGAACTAATGAGTTTACGTAATAAAGTTCTTCGAAGTTTTGAATTTTTTGAAATTTGAATGAAGAAAGCGTATGCCAAAAACACCGCAAAAGGAGGATTTATTTTAAAATAAAATTGTTAAATTTTTATACTCAAAGCACAAAAAATTGATCTCTTCTATAAATAGATGAGGCTTGGCTGATCAGAAAATTTCCAAGTATGAAAAGAATAACATAATTTTGGCAGTTCAAATGCTCGATTCAGGAAGAAAATTGAAACCAACTTCGATCTTAATTACTGCTCAGAGTGTTCTTAAAATTACGACTCGATATAGTTTGTATAATAATTAAATAAAATTTCTGTGCGGAGAGCAAGTAACTATTTCAATCGTTTAGTAAACAAAGAATGTTTCGACACCGGATTGATAATATTTATCCAAAGTGTCAGTAATTAATAAAAATTTATAAAGACAAAACAACCGATAAACAAGACGAATAATCAATTTTAAACAACAACAACAATAACAAGTAACAACCCCAATCGTCAAAATAATACACAATTGATCAAAATACAACTCGGAACGTGTAGCTTCTCGGCATTACGGTTCCATTTGAATTCACCACCAAAATCTACTGCGCACACGTGTTCTATTGTCACAGTATTGCCTGTTGCGCTTGTGGTTTCGTTGTTGTCGACGGCCGATGCGTTATCAATCGACGCTGATATGACTGTTTCGCTGATTTTGCTGCAGTCGGTAATGTAGGACGTTCCGAGCCAGCTTTGTTTTTAACTACAATGCGATTGTTTTACTTCTGTTTCAAACTGACAAGAATATTTGTCTAAACTTTGTCATGGAGCAGCCAGCTTTTTTAATCTTTAGATCGCCGGCAAAAAGTGTGAAAAAAATTGTTAGTTTTGGCAGCAAAATCCATACATAAGTGTACATGATCTATGATCTATGATGATATGCTTGGTCGAGGTTAAGCCGAAAATTCGGCTTTCCGACGGTCTAAAGGTTAATAGGTGTCTGTTATTTATTTACGTTTTGTTTAGGCTAAAGTTACGAGTAAAAAAATATATCTAGGTAATTGTAACCAATTTTGAAAGAAAAATTAAATAAATTTTTAATAAGGACTGTTAATTATGTTCTAATCAATAGCACTACAAATATCGCATTTGATTTCATAATGCTCAGATTTCCTTTAAAGTGTGCTTTTTCTTTTCACTAGTCGGTAGTTTATAAATAGAATTCTGCTAAACGAAAGACTAGCAGGTGTGGCTTTCAACTCGTTTCAATACGATTTTTCACAATTCTGCAACAAAGTTTTTACGGGAATACTAATTACACCGACAAAGTAAAAATCATCTTCTCAAATACAAATTGAGAAGTTTCTTTTTAAGAGACACGTGGAATTACTTTTGATAAACAAAACCGAGAAAAGACTTTAAAGGATTACCTCATATTATAAGAAGCAACGGCGGTCGCGAGATCGGAGGCTGCGAGGGCCGACAGCGAACCGTCGAAATCGGCAGCCAGATGTTCGGCGATCTCCTCAACCTGCGTTGACCAGCCCTGAGAGCCATTGCTTCCTGCAGGTCCTAGAAAACAAAAATCCGTCGTTGACAAGTGTAAATTTGAGTGTGTAGAAACGGTAAGTAAAGAACGTTATTTTGAATATACCGATTGAATGTGTCTGAAAAAATTTTTCCTTTCGTATATTCAAATTAGCCCGTTAATTAATTTTTGTATATTATGCAACTTCGAACATACTGGAGGACACCATTTCTTTTATATTATATAATTTAGACTTTACATTTTAGTTCATTAAATATTTGGTCTTATTCTTATAATATTCTATATAGGCCTGCAGGAAAAAAAATTGAACAGAAGTTACTAACTTTGGTCCAGTAAACGTGCTGATATTCATACATTATTTATGATTTATCATTATTGTCGCTGTCCAAGATAATTAATTGTGTAATACTATATATTTATCTCGCGATTTAACGTTAATATTGCGTGCGAGTTTCATAGCTGTCATAGTTTTTCAGATTATCCCTACTTATCGTACACTAACTCCAGATTTTAAAAGTTCATTCAACCATATATTTTCTTATGGTCATCTATAACATATGTGACACAAAATAATATTGATGATAAAACCTTAAACTCGTAATAAATTTATCAAATAATTTCTTAAATCAAATCCTTTAACTTTTCAGACATAACAAGACCAAATTAAAGATTACTTTCTATTTTAAGATGGAGAAACAACACGTTTTTATGTTGCCGCCCAATATATAAAATGGTGACTCAAATTTATTTCAAATGCATTGACTCAAATATTCTAAAACCGCTAAAGGTCGATTCAATTTTCTGTCTATTACCTAAATGATTTCTTTTCAGAAATACACACATTATGAGTTTTGAAAAGACACCGAATTCTGGCTCTAAATGTTATCTTATCGATTTTTATCAATTAAACTGAGTTGATTTAAATAAAATTAAAATACTGACTTCCAAAGTTCAATCTTGATCAGAATTTTAATATTTTATAGTGACCTACTTATTAAAACTAAAACTGACATCATCCACGATTGGTTGCCCTAATAAAAATTATAATTCATATCCTACATCATAACGATCGGTCCAGAAAAACTCTGCAAAAAGAAGAATTCGACAGCCATTTCGGCCCACAAAAACTGTTCACCCTAAAAAAACATAATGCATTTTAAGCTACAGAATCGTCTGATCGTAAGCCATTCCGTCGACCGGAAAAAACAACGCGACAACCACGTGCGAAGTCGCTTATTTTCGCGCGCAAGATCGACCGCGATTAGAAGCGAAAAAAAATCACGTGTGTCGTCCATTCCCGTGACCGGACTTTTGATCCCGTGACACTTCAAGACACTCAATTGGGCACTTATACCAAACATATGATTCTATTTTTCTGCCTTTTGCCTCGTGATCACGATTAACCAATCATGAATATAGTTTATTTTTTAATGGATAATGCTTTAGTAAGCGTTACAGTTTCGTGATCAGCCGAAAATTTAGTGTAACAAATAAATATCCATGTCTTGGATCGAAAATTATAGATAGAAAATAAAATGTTTTATATAGCAGATCAGTACATTTTCTTTCTTAGAAAACTTCGTACGTATGAATAAAAACGTCATTTAAGAAGATCAACACTATTTCCCATTCGAAACTTTATCTCGAGATTACTTCAATATATAGCTACATTGTCCATGATCAATCTCCCATTGCACTTTCTTACGCGCGTTAATTCACATTTGTATAGGTCATGTCAAAAGGATTTTTCAATGATATTTTAACAGAAGTATGTATATAATTGCGAACGTGCAGTGCAGAAGTAGGCTTGTACATGGGAGCGGAAGCTAAGCGAGATTTCCAAAGAAGATATGAGGCCCGAACGCCTCGAGACCGTCACTGTGTCATTATCTAATCGAGACGTAAGCTGAACATAAGAAGTCGTACACATTTAAGTCTGTCGAGTGCAGTCTTATACGTTACATCTCACAATATAATACAGCACATCTTTGAATATTCCGAGATACTGTTAAAAAAATTCGTACTAAAATCGATGATCGAATACCGTTAAATTCCAACAGAATTAAAGATTTTTTTTCAGCTTAAAATTGCACTTGAACAATGTTGAGTATGAATCTTGATATTACTTAATGCAAATCAAATACTTAAATCAAGAAGATAATCTTGACGCAACTTTATACAATCTTATATCGAGGAACTTGATTTGAAATTCGCGTATTAGTAATCAATAAAATCTCTCCTTGATATTCTAAAATGCGTTTCAGTGTGTTCGGCTCAAGGGGGTTGTTGCATGATCGAACTTTATTCTAGAAATACTTGACATTCAATTTAATGAAATCGAAGAAAAAGTCGCTAGGCAGACCTGCAAGTTTTTGATAAAGAAAAAAATCAATTAGCATCGGTGAATTAGAATTAGGTGTCAATTAAAACAATAGGATTGGATTAAAAACAAATGAATATTTAGAAATATTTCCCGAAAATATCGTACCTATATAAAATCTTGGAATTCACCCCGTAAACTAATACAGCGATAAAGTGCATTTAAAAATTAAACCAACATTTCTAAAATGTCAATCGTCCCATTACCAGGCAATGTCATTACTGAAGGAAGAGTCAAAGTAGAAAATGCCGATTGGTTCCGGCTACTAATTTAAAGCGCGTGTGTATCGCTGTCACTCGTTCTATACACGTGAACTACTCGTATCAGTCGCCGAAAACGATATAACAGCAAAAACTGACGTCATCGAGTCGCACACATTGCGGAATTCCATATCACTCGACGAAGATATGCCAGATACACGTTCATCTAGAACGCATTTCGGAGAAGTTCGTATAATATGTGCAAATCGTACACCTTGCTAATCAAGTATTTTGTACTCGTTTTCGTAAATTCGATTGCTTATGAGCAGTTTGAGTTGTTTGGTATATGGCCTCGGATATATGGCAGATGTTTTTATATTTGGATGAAGGCTGCGGATAGTCAACGTAGAGCGCAACATACGAAACTTGTATATTGCTTTACGGTATGCGAAAAGCTGTTCAATTAAAAGAAATTTTCTTAACTCTATGAATTTGGCGGTGCAAAAGGGTAAAACGATACGCATACTCACAGAAAACAATTAGTTTTTTTTTTTATAAAAGGCAAAATATCAATCTCACTAACGACTTTATATAAGCACCATCTCGCACTTCACTACTAACTTCCGAATACAGATGCGCGCGACTGCAAAAACAATACGAAGACTACCACTTGTCCTTTTCAGGATATCTGATGTTGATTCGATAGCGTCGAATTTATAGAATCGTCGGAACAATGCATTCACTACCCTTAGACCAAGAAAGTGTACCTCATAATCTTCGACATCCACTGCTGCCGATATTGCTTTCAACCGGTACACGAGTCAAAAAGCCCCGCAACTTTTGGAGTACAAACACACCGCGACTCAAGCTAACTTGGCCAGGATCCAATTCATAAACCACCAAAGCACAATTACCTCGAGCAAGAGGAACAACAGCGACTGAACTACCTTGAGGCTCGATCGCATATTGCTGACTCTGAGCAATAGCCCTCAGCTGACTGTAGGGACAAGTAGCCGGTGGTATCCTTCTCCTGTCCTTGCAGTTGGCGATCGGATAGGGCGACTGTGCGAGCAAACTCGCTGCTGGGTAAAACAGTCGACCGACCTTCTTGGGCTCCGTCCACTTCATCCTAACTGGTCTTTCACGCGACGCGCGACTCCATCCTTTCCTCCCCTCTAGTCACTCCCACGTCCGATGCACCTGCCGATCCATTGCTCTTGCTTGATTATCGAATGGCGAGAGGCGAGAGCTAAGCGGGTCGTCGAACGTTTGTAAACAGGCAAGGTGAAACGAGCCGCGCGCCGCGACGAGAGACTGATGGTGAGAAAAGACCGTAGCGGGAGACGAAAAGGTCGACTGGCCGCGACCTTAGGCGCGACGATGATTCGCCGGGGCGAGCGCGTCGTTAATAGCGTCTGGCCGATAATAAGTAGAGAGGAGCAGAGAGAGAGGGCGAATATATATATATTCATGCTATATTGTTATGCGATAACGCGGAAGAGAAGACTCTTTTCGCGCTGACCTTTTATTTGGAGTGGCCGGTGCAGCGATCTGCTTTATCGACGCGTTACGTTTCTTTTATGGATTGGCGACATCTGATAAAATTTGGATATAGTAGTAAATCAAATTGTTAGCTGTTTACAATTTAGACGATGGTTGCGGATTTTTGGGGGGGAAACGTTGAAAGTATATGCTTACACGAGGAGCTTATAAAATAATAAAGAAGTACGAGATAAGAAAGAAATCGGTGTCAAAAAAATTATGGAATAATATAAGTGCCATCGCGAGTTGCAAAGGAAAAACAAAGAGCAGTGAAAGGTCAGCGACGATTAGCACGATTCTGCCACGACGATAAGATTTACATTTTATTATAGATGCTTTGCAATAATAAATATTTAACGACAATAAAAGTGTGATGATGAACTTATCAATTGTGTGCCGATTTCTCACTTGTGGAACATAAAATGCTCGCCAAGAGATGGCGGAATGTACTTATTTACTTCTCGTTCGTATTATCGCTTTTAAATATTGATAAGTGCAAGAGGACTGAAGAGACTAAGAATATATTTCACTAAAAAGAAATGACTTCATTAATGTGTATTAGATAATTAGTATGCAGTTGAATAAATTGAAAAATTACGAGTTAATTGAAAAGTACGAGATTTGTGCCATCATTTAGAGTGTAAAAAGACGTTTAATTTAAAAAAAAAATTCAGTCCCCTTACATTACGGGAAATGTTTAAATAAAGGCCGAAAAGATTTTTCTCTATACTTAATACGTGAAAGTAGAAATAGACGAGTATACAGAAAGACCCGATTTTCGATAATTTTTTTTTTTCACATTCAAATCATGTAAGGGAGCCATGTTTTTTAAATTCAATATTTTAAATTTTTAACCTCCTTTTGAGGATAACCGAAATCTGATAAAAGCAGATGGCGTATGATAAGGAACGGGATTACAGTTCCTTTATAGCGTTTACTATGCAGTACGATAATGTGGCAACGTCGTTTTTGCTCTAAACGAGTATCCAAACCGCGAAAATCCAGTTAATCATTCAAAATTTCACCCAGGAGTAAACTTATGTTTTGTTTTCGATAGTTTTCATAAAGTTAGAGTAAAAGTCTGTAACGTTTCTTGCATAAAGATCAGCTTTATGATAGATCATACATAAAATTCAGTAGATCGATTCCGAGTTCAGTCAGACACGGTATATAAATATAAGATCTTATACCTCCGATGGCCGAATCGTCGGTAAAGCAGATCAGTAGAACAAAAAAAAGGCACGATTCAAAAGAAACCAAATTACACATGCGTCGGGTTGTCCAACACGAGCAGTACATAAAAATAAAAGTACACACGGAGAATGACAGGGCGAATTTAGCGGCAAGATAAGCGCATCAACAAATTAGACTCGCGCCTTTCATTCGCAGACGCGGCGGCTCCTCTCACGCTCTCTTTCTCTCACGCTCTCTTTCTCTCTCGCTCTTTCGTGGCTTATCGTCGCGAATGACCAGGAAGATGGTTATTTTCAACGATCGCGTCATCGGACCACGTATCTTTAGTTTGGTACAAGAAAAAATATTCTATACGCTATAAGGTTTGTTTTTCGACAGTCGGTTTCAATCTAGAACATGGCCCTATTATCTATTATCACTCTGAAGCGCTCACGAATTTCACGAATTTCCGAACACAATCAAAGAAGTTTGTCGTTATCAGCGAGTTTTTATGACTATTTCAACTGTTAGTTCTCCCGATATCAATTAAACATTAAACAATATGTTTTTGATTGGCATACATTTCAGTTTTTCGATAAATCGAATAGTCTGATATCAGCGTCATGTTTTCAATACCATTATTCCGAAGTAAATTTTATCGAAACTGAACTTTTAATGAACGCAGCTTGCGTCGATCGTATAAAGTATGGAATATAATACTGAAACTTATTTTGATACAAGAGATGCAAGAAGAAATTGTTTGTGATTCATTATGAAGAAAACTCTCGGTTGGAGGTGTGTGACCAAAGAACTTGAGAATTTTTTTGCAATCATCCACTGAGCAGATTCTACAAACTTCCGATAACTTGTGTTTTGCAGGGAAATAGACTGAAAAAATAGAAAAATCATTTCATTACTTGAGTCATAAAAATTGTTATTGATCAGTCAGTAATACGTGACTTGATGTAATTTATTATTTAAGCATTAGCGATTAACTAATAAGCCTAAAAACAGCGAATTAATTACATAATTAAGATTATTGTCGTTATCGAATACCACTAAAAAGCTGCATTAAATTTAAAATCACGTTCAAGTTGACTATTTAACCTGATACCAACTGATACTGTATATTAATAATATTAACAATTTTGATTTCGACGAAATATACCTCAGATAATAATATCTACCGATAAATAGTAGCAGCGATTTGCCAATTATAAATTTTCAAACATAATTTTTGCTTACATCATTAAATGTTATTTTAAAAATGTACATTTCTTTGAATAAAATAATAAACAGGAGTTATTATGATTTAAGACAACGCATAAATCATTATGAAACGATAAACGAATGGTCAGAATTCGTTTTATCTAAACAGAAACTAACGATTTTTTAAATCACAACGAAATACCAATTTTTAACGCTGTTGAGTCTTAAAGAAAATGATCGCCAGCTCCTACTGTACAATTGCAAGCTTTACATCTTCCGGACATATTAAAATTTTCGACTCCAATAACCGTATAATAATCAAGACTAAACTTTTAGAATCAATTCATGTGAAAAAGAAGGCTGTATAAAATTAACCTGAAGATTTGTTGCCATGTTTTCATAAGAATATAGATAAAGAAAATTTGTCTATTGAAAAACCATGTAATTTTTTCAATTACTCTGCCTGTAGTATGTTTATTTTTTAAATCAGTCGATAAGATAATAAAGAATTAGTATTATGTAACCGCTCATTTATAGGACCGGAAAATATTTCAATTTCCTTGCCTGGAAAAAATCGTATGACTTATCCAATGAGAAATAAACTGACAAATGAAAATAGTTCTGAAACTTCCAGTTCTCTTCGAAACAAATCCTCGCTTACCAATTACTGTGAAACAATTTTCTACAAAAGCAAATGGATTTCTATTTTATCGACTGTTTACTTCTATTTTTCGGGAACGACACATCCAAATCTATAAATCAAAATGAAAATTTCTACGCTGTCCGTATTCAAAAATGCGATACATGGAAAACCGCTGCTTCCAAACAAAAACCACCCTCTAAAGAATCATTTCCCGTTAAAAAAGATCATATCGCCAACACGCCTCTGTCACGAACCACCGAATTTCTCGACGAAAACCTCCTACACGAGCTAGTCCGGAATTCCAGCAGCTCAAGCCTCACCGGACTCGCTCGGATCAACGGTTTCTTCGTCAGCATCCTCAGAGCTCTCCGGCTTATGCACGCGCTGGCTGCGTGTCGGTCTCGTTGATTCTCCGTGCGGCAACAGCAGCCACGACGGACCACAACGCCCGAGCCGCGCACTTGCGACTTCAGGAAATTAATAATTGACGCACACTCGCTTTCTCACTCGCTCTCTCTGGCTCGCCTAAACTCAATTACGACCTGTGCTACAAACAAAAATGCGTGCGTGTGTGTATGTGTGTGTCGGGGGAGGGAAGAAACGCGTTGTTTATATCACGTTATGAGTTTGTAAACTGCGAGTTTGAGATGTGTAGAAGTTTTGAGGTTAGGTGATGAGATTCGAATCGGATGTGACGATGCAGCGATGTATTTTGAGCGAATATGAGATCTCAACGTTGATTTTCCATAAGCGATTTTTGAATAATAGCACACAAGTCGAAAGACAACGGAAGCCGCGTATACGAAATGTTAAAAAATACTGCTCAGTTCTTTACCATTTTCGTAAAATGTATAAAGAATTCAATGATTATGAGCAACAATTGGGCGAAAAATATAGGGGAGAGTGGGCTAATGCCGACCTGTTAGTCTTTTACTGCTATACATTTTTATTGACAACAATTTTAATTAGTTTATTAGAAAAATTTAGCTAAGAATACATTTTATTTTATTTGAAGCTGAAATAAAAAAATTTGAAAATTCCGATCAAAATTTATTTATTAAATAAAAGTTGAATAATCACTTCTAGTAAGTTTCTTAAGCTTTAAGTAGTTTGCGATTAATATTATTTATACGTAAAATTCATAATACTATAACTATTAGTTTTTTTAAATAAGATAGAAAATGCAACTGACTCCTAATATCTTTTCCCAGAGGGTCATTTAATAATACAGTAATCAGAATTACCCCAACAGAAAGTTGTTTTTCAAAAGATTAAACAAATTTTCAACATTTTGCTCACTATTTCTCTTTTAATTCTGTGTGTTTAGAGTTTCTAAAATATTATTTCACCAAAACTAACGTCATTTTATATTAGAAAGTATTTATAAATCTCATTTAACAAGTATGTCTTCTTAGGTAAAAAACCACTAAAAACTAAGATCTTGTATAATTATTCTAGAAATTAGATATCGCTATTTCACACAAATTATTATTTCCTTTAATAAAGAACGGATGATCGAAATCACCCAATGACCGGTGTTACCCTGTTCTACCCTAATTATTTCTAAAAATTTAAATCGCTATCGCAAAATCAACTCTAAATTCTATTCGACGATTCAGTTGAAAAGTTTTTACAATAAACTAAAAGAAAGAATTTTGTACAATTTTCTTTTCATTATAAGCATTACACACACGTCTTGACTATTTCCAAGTTTATCTTGGACAAACATGAATCGCACGTGTTGTATTATCACATTAGGAAAGTTTTCACCTTCTCCGATCGACCATGACTGGCATTCAATTACAGAATTTCCATATAACGGGAAAGTTTAAACGTCTTTTGAATGTACGGTTGAGAAGAATCGAACGTGCACTACTTTAGTTAGCCTAAACTGACTTTGTAATACTAGTAAATTTATGGCAAATGAAACTTATGCTTTTATTTAGCATATTTTGCATCATTTTTTGATAACATTTCGAATGATTTTAATGAAGTTTGAATGAAGTTTTATGTAAGTGTCATTAGGAAGGTCTGGGTAGAGTAACTGGTTTTGTAGTACACTGAAATCTTGGTGAATATCGTGAAATAAATATAGATAATAACAAAAGTTCACTTTAGAAAGAAAAGGCTATTTTAACCCTTTTAATTGTATACCTGTGTGTGTTTAACAAGAAATTTTTTAAATTATTTTAGAAATTCAAATTTTGTATTCAAAAGTAGATAATTAAGTCAAACCTGATTTTTCATTGTATTAAGGAATGAGTCTTAATTTTTTAAAATACCAGAATAAGTAGTTCAGATTTTGGAAATATCGATTTAGATTACGCTTAAGATCGCGTTGACCTTATCTATCGCTTTTATCAATTGTGAAACCATTGTCATAATAGTAAAAGACAAGAATTCCCTCAATTAGGATTGTGTATATAAAAATAGAATAAGTTTTTAACGTTCGTTAAGTACAACATGAAAAAAGAAGCTCATTTATTGTTTCTTCGTAAAAATTTATACGCGTTTAAGGTTTCTTTTTTTTTTTTTTTTTTTTTTTTTGTTAATTGAGAAGAAAAACGCATTTCTTAAGTCAGCCTAACTTTTAAACATAGGCAAACAATATCTGTGCGCAATAAAACTTTGCACCGAGACACAAAAATATTTCTATTTCAAAGTTTTATCAAAAAAAAATTGAATTCTACCCCCAATACGACTACTAAACTTTACATACGAAATATCTGTCCAGCCACGAAAATCTGCGTGGGTCGGTACCGGATTCGAAACCGTTGGCCGACTCTAATCAACCAGCAGTCCAGAAAAATCATCTCACATTAATCAAGCAGCCAACGTTCCATACGTTAAAACCGTCCCATTATAAAAAGCCCCTACAGTCCACACAGAGACACGCCATAACAGGCGGTTGTGGCACATAACAAACACGAAGGAAGGAAGAGAGAGGCGTTATAGGACTCACCGTTTCTGCGTGCGAGCTTCCTCTCGGGTTCGGCGACCTGCTGTTGCTGCTGCTGTTGCTGCTGCTGCTGCTGCTGGTGGTACGGCTGCTGCTCTTCGGCCCGTCGCTTCAACTGCTGAGTCTGCTGCTGCTGCTGCTGCTGCTGCTGATTCTGCTGGTTGGATGCTGGCGGTAAGCTGGTCAAGCCGACCGAGAGTTTGTGCTCGGGTGACTGGCTACTGCTCGTACTCAATGGCGAGTCCGGCTCATGATGATGATGATGATTCCGGTGATGGTGATGGTGATGCTCGGGCGAACTCTGTGGCGATAGCTCTTTCTCCTGCCAGAGGATGCTCTGCGTGCCTTGGTAGCCCAGTGATGCCTTAACGAGGACAGATTAAGGAAGCGTTAGTTACGACTCTGTTCTTTCAGTGTTATAGAGGCGGTTTTCTCTTTGGTGCATTGTGTCTTAATGGATTCGAATACACCGATTCTGATATGGAGCGAATCGGTGAATTCGAGACAAAAAAAAATGATCGAAACTATCCAATTGAGGAAGATCTCGCGCCGTTTATTTAAGTAATCGTCAACCGATTTGATAACATAGGTAATGCATATATTCTATAGTCTAGAAATTTATGTTTTCAGTGTGAAAAATGAAAAGAGTTTAGCATTCAATATAGCTATAGCTTGCTAATCTACATTATCGGCTACAAAATATCACATCACAGAATCAACTGTGACATACTGCACTGCTTCTTTACCAAAAAGAAAATTTCTGATTTTCATAATTGAACTGATTACTTTAATATCATTTGATTTGATTAAGGAATAAAAGATTGAACGAAATTTTTCAGTTTTTATTTTCATATTATACATTTCTGAATCGTGAATCACGAATACAGAAATATTTGTTGGTTAATATGCAGCCAAGTATTTTAATTAAATCTACTTATGTAAAATTAGACTTACAACTACTCGAGTAAAATAATCACTTCAATGAAGCGACTTCCCGCTTGCGCGTGGAATTTCAAGATTATTTAGAAACCCATAAAGCATGAAAAGCATTAATTGCTATAACAAGATTCTTTAACTAGACTTGATGACTTGGCGTTTGCATCTAACCACTTTATCTTTTACTCTATACCAAAATATTTAATTGTTTAGCTTAATCGGGTTACAACTTGCACTTTGAATTTTTGTGCAATACTCACACGGAGTCCTCACCCTCTGGGTCTCGAATTTGGCTGAAATTTTACAGGCATTAGCCTCGGCATTAATTCCAACGAGTCCTTGGGGACGAGTTAAGACCCTTTTAATTAAAATATATGTTAAATGGTGGTTGTCTTTAAACCTTTATTGCAAGGCCAATATACAGTGTAGAAAATATCACAAAAGAAATCAAAAAAGCATTTTTTGAATTTCAGCACGAGTTATTCGGATTATTCATTCGGAATTTTCCATCACTCATAACTTTTAATTGAAAAGTGCTAATAACGTATTCTCAAATGCAAATGAAAGATTATTATCTATACTTTTAATTTTATTTTGCCACATTTTAATTCTGTAATGTATATTGCCCTTGCAATAAAGGTTTGAAGACAGCCATGATTGTTCATATATTTTAATTAATTGGGCCTTGAAACTCCGCCCATAAGGCCCATTGGAACTAACGCCGAGACATGTACATCATATTTTCTGCCAAATAATTGCTTTGTAAAGTTTCAGTCAAAGACATTATTTGTCTGTGATCAGGAGGATTTGAAGTCTCCTTATCAGTGTGAGTGCATGCATTCATAGCAGAGAATTAAAAAATATTTTCGAGGCTTAGAGCAGTGCACCGATTCCTGACACCTACGCTTACATATTCCAGCTCTCTGTGTCTAGCTTTCACTCTCTCGCTCACTAGTCGGACTATGAATCACAAAATTGGCCTAATTGCCTCATTGACGTCTCACTTCGGAAAAAACAGACTCACGCGCTTTTGTCATCGTCGTAGTCGTCGCCTTCGTCGGTGGTTATAGTATATAGTAAAAGACATCGTCTTTACAACGGAATTTTTCGACTGTTGGAATATACACATAAATTGAGTTTCATTGTCACTCTAATTAATTTTCGCCGATCAAACGATTGTTTGTGACGCATTGCCCGCGGCTCAGCCGATCATCGCTGGCGTGGTGCTTTTCTTTTCTATTTCAAAACAAAGTGTGGCGGTTGATTGTTTACTGCGCGGAATACAATACGCCTGAAGATCTTATGTATTCGCGATGAACCAAGTTTAGAATAAGTTTCGATTCCCTAAAGCTTAAAAAATTTATTTCTTAAGATAATATTCTTAATAATAAATAGATTCTTTACAAAGACAACGATAATTATATTCAAACGTATCTCACTGAATCGTCTTTTGTTATTTCTTTCCATCGGTAATGACTTACATAGTCGTAAACCGTAACGATTCTCATCAAAAAGGAATTAAGTTTCTGTCGTCGTTCTATTCCTCGAAATTCTATTTAAAAATATTGTTACTGGCATAGCAATAATAAATACATTTATAAAAATGACATTCTATTCTTCTACAAATGAATACCGTGAATTAAAGCCACAATTAAACTAGTAGATCGTCTGCTGACGATCGAATTAATTGTGTTCAGTGTACAAATGTTTTTATAGTTACCACGTAATAATTTGGTCATTCAATAACCATAAAATGATTACGGCACATATTGTCACGTCAATTTTTACGCGTCATCCTATAATTGTGGAATGGCATACGTTTCAAAAAATTTTTTCATTCCAAAGTTGATACAATTGTTGGGTATATGTATAGTGAGTAATGAACTACAGAGCTATTGGTACAAAATGAAGCTTCAAATTCTATGTAATTTAACTTTACAACATTTAAAACGTTTCCAGTTCCGATCGAGATTACTTTATTCCGTATAAAAGTTAATTTTGTTAGCTGCAAATCGAAATCTCGAGCGAAGAAATCCCATTATCAGCCTAAATTATTTAACCTCCAATTACACAGATTTATCGAAGTTCGTAAAACTTAATTTAAAGGCACTTACTATTTTCAATTGTTATAAATTACGAGATGAAAAGCCAGTTTTATTTTAGTATAACTTTAAAACACATTATGTATTGTACGTATTAGCAAATATTTGTTCCATAATCTTTAAGCGCTAGCACGAATATTCAGAAATTGAAATTTGTTCATTAAAATTAAACGACTTAATTGACGTGAATGATAAAAATAAGTTGTTGTGGTGATATACTTTCGGTTACAAATTAGTTAAAGCTGTTGGTTTCAAATTTCAAAGCTCCCGTCAAACAGTTACGCACTCATAACGTGAGTAATAGTAATATATTTTGCTAAGCTGTTTCTTAATAAGATAATTGTACAGACCACCAGTTAAACAATAAAACCTTCACGATCCAATACATTAATCTGAATAAATAAAAATAACTGGATCAAAACTAACCTATACATCTTCCTTCTAGGAATCATTCCAAAACATTTTCAATCATTGTCAATTTAACCCTTTGGAGCACATATTTTTCTAATAACCAGTTTCTCATGAAAACTAATATATAAAGGATTTTCGAGGTCACTGATTACAATGTAAAAATTTCAAAAATTAAAATGGTGAATGCAACATGATGAAATTTTTACCATAATTAATGTTACTTTTCCAAATTCAATCTACTATTTTGGATTTGCCATTCTGAATTTGGAAAATTGGACGTCGAATTGGTAATCCAGCAACCCCAGTAACTCCCGAGTACTATTTTTCAGACATATTTGACTTATAGTTATCTTTGCCATGAATTTATTAATTTCATTACACCTAAGAAATGTAAACGCAAAAAATATGAGAAAAACTGAAGAATAATTGCCTGAAAAAAATAAAAAACCATGGAAGAACAGTTGGTTGTATATTGACCACCATTCTTCAAAGGGATAAAAGCCAAACTTCAGCATTTCTCCAATTTCATATCTCGAATAGTATATTCCAGCCCGTCTCTTCGAATTCCTTGCTCGACAACTTATATACACGCCGAAAAATTAAAATTTCGCCAGCGACCCGTGTGCGATCAATTTCGCGTCTGTTTTTCTCCTACACAACACAGAGAGTTATAACAGTCGCGTATACGCAGATGGTTCATTCTGCAATTAGATCAGCGATCAAGCTAATTGAACGCTAGCGGCTCTCGGGTCTCTACGAGTACATCTCG
>UELV01085252.1:18171-48167 GCA_900490015.1 Megastigmus stigmatizans | reverse complement strand
ACATTGCTCCTTCCGACTACCATTTGTTCCGATCGATGGCACATGGCCTAGCTGAGCAGCATTTCCATTCTTATGAAGAAGTCAAAGAATGGATCGATTTGTGGATCGCCTCAAAAGACGCATCGTTTTTTCGAGATGGTATCCGACAATTGCCCGAAAGATGGCAAAAAGTAGTGGCTAGTGACGGACAGTACTTTGAATCATAAACAGCTAATCACTTTTTCAGAATAAAGCCTCAAATTTTCGAAAAAATCGGCGGAAGCAAAGTTGTGCACCTAATAACTTACTGAATTATACTTTTAATATTTGGTGAATGAAGTTTGTTTAAAAATTTAAGGTTATGTCATAATCAAAGCTTTTTATATTTTTGCATATAATTGAAAATATGGATTGATTAAATAGATTTATTTTCAAAAATTTATCAATAAAAAATATACTTTCACCTCTATATTTTATCTATACGGATATTTAAGATTTTTTTCAAATTTTTATATTTCAATTTTTAAATACTTAAATTACTTACTTTATTTATAAATTATATAATAAACGTATATTAGAACAAAACATTAAGTTAGAGGAAGCTAAGTGCCAATGAATCGACAGCGGTTTTTTTTTTCTTTGTCGGCGAAAAGTTCTTCAACCTAAGGTAATTAATATCATCTGCCTCTCAAAATTCATTGGTAATATCTTATTAATCAAACGTTGTGAATGAAAAATATTTGAATCATATCTACTTATTTCCTTTCAAGCAATAAAATTCACTTATTACAATCGAAAACACAATTTCGGTTTTACTTGATAAATACCGAAAGTAACGATACCATGCTTTATGAAATTTGAATCTTTGGCTCTCGAGCAAAGTTTATATTGCCAATATCATACCATGAATGAGAATATTATAAATTATAAAAACTAATAAATCCTACACGAACAATAAATAAACCCATCGAATAGATCTCACCCAGAACTCTCATACGGATAATTCCTCTTTTCTCACGCGAGCAGAGCCAACTTTAATCATCGCAACTGCAGCTACAAATAAACGAGCGCTCCGCTGCACGAATCCAAAAACTTTTATTAGCCCGCGCAGGAAAATGATTAATAATACACGGGGCGAGCACAGCTTTAGTCCATGTATACGGGAGCTACGTCACTTCTCGCATGCGCAATCTACACTCGGGACCAAAAGAGCAATCAATTAATGATTATACATACATATATATATTTTTTTACGTACAACTCTTATATAGATATATACGCAAACGTCTGTACCCCTTTAACTCGCGCATGCCATTCTCTCTCTCTCTCTCTCTCCCTCTCTCTCTCGTGTTCGTACGAAACGAGCCGATACATTCGGTACACGGGATTTATAGTAGAAGTTTTGGGGGAACAGCGAGAGAGCCACGGGTCATCGCGCAGCATCGGGTGTAATCTGAGTCCAGCGCGTCCCGTCCCGCTTCACGTGCACTATCGGACTTCCGAGAGCAGTTTTGGCCAAATACTAGGTGCGCTGCTGCTGCTGCTGCTGCTGCTGTGGCGAATGAAACCGCCTCTACTCCAACAGCCAATTTTAAGTTTATATACGCAACGAGCGCCCGAGTTTTCTGCATCTTGCCTCGCGGCTCTCTCTTTTCTTCTTATCCTATATTTATATATACACGTGACTCGTGGTTATGCGGAAGTGTCGCCTGTTTCCGCGTGTATATGCACAGAGGGTCTACTGCAGATGCACCGAGATATATACGATGTACAGTACCAGTGCTGTACGCGCGTATGTGACGAGAAGTTGGATTTTGAACTTATGAGGCAGGCTTGTTGTGCATAAGTGTGACACATGTCGGAATAATTGCGTAATAAATTATACGGGGAGCTCTGGTGTGAAGGTTGGCGCGCGCGCGCGGCACCAACGTCGAGAGTTGCTTTATCAGAGAGGGTTTACACCTAATCTACGTATTCATGACGATGAAGTTTATAGTGGGATATCTTCGGGTGAGGCTGCAGGATTTAAACACACTGTAAATAATTAAGCAGCTTGAGGATCTTCGGTTGAGTAGCTAAACGGAGCTTCGTTTATTTTTATACATTTTCGCCAAATATCGGGAGCGATAAATAGAAAAGCTGAAGTGGTTTGACTTTTTACAAGTCTGAAATACGGAGTGTAATAACATCTGCGCAAATAACCGACGGTTGGGGTTCCGCACCATGAAGTTTCTTGGATCTTATCGTACATCCCAATATGTGCGGTTCCCAAAATCCCAGAAAACTGTTTTCCTCAAAATAAGGGAAAAAAGTCCGAAATTTCTCCTACAAAGACATAGCCAACCCCGAGTAATTGCGCATCGCGCCAGCTTATACATAAACACACGTCACCAAGCCGTAACTTGTTCGTTCTCATGTGTGTTTTCGTATAAGAGGGAAACACAGCGTCGCATAGAAAAGTAGTGGTATATGCATGAGAATCACGTTGTTGCTGTATATACGAGGATGCGCGGTGCCGTATGGTAGTCCCGCACACCTCCGTAACCAGAGGTTCGTGTGCAGTATGCAGCCAATGGAGGGATACACACACACTCACTCTCCTTTCTTCACGCTCCTCGCCCACGAGCTACTATTTTCACATATTGGCGGTATTCCCGGCGTCGAGCTGGTTTTTGCAATAAAAATAAATCGCGCGCCTGTTTTCTCCTTTGGCTATCAGAACTGACTGCCTTAGCTTCTTTCCCCCGCTTTGTATAGCGTGAAATCACGATGTAACTGCTATCCGTTGAGCTTTAATTGATAGACGTGAGCTGTTTTTCTCATTACGAAGATGAGATAATTACTTGGGTGTGGAGTCAGTTTTTACGCTGTAATTAGGAGTTGGCTGGTATTTACGTGTGCCTTGGAGTTCGCGATTCTCTTGCTGCTACATCGCTTTGGGATCTGATGTAATGCATACCCGTTTTGTATGCGTATATCAAGCTGTAGTTAATAGTAGATTTAAGCGATAAACATTTTGCACTAAAGTTTCGTAATTAAAATGTTACGCTTGATGCGTTGAATAATACTTTGCTACCAAATTTGATTGCACAAGCATAATGTTAATAAATGCGCATTGAACTTATCTGGTAGTTTCTCACAGTATACGAACTGCGGATACTAACCGATGCGTTTCTATATTTTTAAAACAATGCAATAACTTTATTGCTTATTTTGAATTTATTTCGAGTGCTGCTCATGTACAAATATTAATAAGTATGTTTTTCAACTTCTGACGCTGCGATCAATAAGGGCTTATCATACTCTAATAATGATAAAATATGTTGACGACAAATATAAAATGCCATTTATCATGTTATCCGTAAATAAGCTTAATTTTCATATTCATCACATCATTTTAATACCAATGGCATTCTCACATGTATTACTGGAAATATTCATTAAAAAACTTGTAATAAATTTGAATCATATAATTCGATAATTTAAAAAGAATAGTATCGGTTTTGTTTCAACCGTTTATCTTATTGCACGCTAATAATTCTCAATTTCTATTCAATTCAGTTCGATAGAATAAGAACCAAGAAAATATCTATAGAAATAAAATACCAGAAAAATAACTTTTAGATACAACGTTGCATCTCCTCATTTTGAACGTAACGCATTAATAACTAACGAGCAAACCTCAAGCTCTCGATACTACTTCATCAAGTAAATTTCCACACCATCAACACTATCAATATCGTAAGCCCTCGCTTAGTAGTAGCTCACCTAACAATCACCATCACGAGTACACAATAACTTTGTAAAGTATGTGTAAACAGGATGAATATGAAACGTAGTGGTATTATGGACACACACTTCACAATTATTAAAAATATATTAAATAGTGTGACATTCAAAGGTTAAGCATAACAGTCTTAATATAAAGTATATAGGGATTAATGAATTTTTTGCTATAAATTATTAATTGTTATAATATGTAATTGCACGTGGGCAATATGGTCTAGACTTATTATTTGAAATTTTGATTTTTTTATTAAAAAAATAAATCGTTATTTATCACGCTTATTGTATTCAATAATTATAAATAAATCATAAAAAACTTTGCAGTAATAAATTTTAACGTATCTCCGAAGCATAAAACGATGACACTTTTGTGAAATTAGATGGCTGAGTCGCAGAGCGGCCTCGTATAAATGTAATAGGTGTTCATAATGTCCCGAATGCCTTTTTCAATTTAAGTAATTATAAAAAATATTTCCGATTATAAAAATAATATGCACACATAATTAACTTAAAGTAAGATGGTTTATCTTTCTTTTTGTAAAAATTGCAATAATCAATAAAAATTGCTATGGGTATAACGAGAACTTATTATGAAATTGGATGTAAAGGGTCCGAAAATTTTCAGAACTTTTTAAACTTTTAATTAAAAGGGAATGAATATGTTTATTGTTCTATGATTTCAGCGTTAATTTATTAGCAATATATATTTAAAAAATGATAACTTTTTGAATTTATTTAATAATCCAGTCTCTCATATTCCTCGCAGCGTCCACAATATCTCAACTTCCGCTACGTGACTCAATGCTGATGTACGCACTAGGAAATATTGGGAAGCCACGTTGGTTTCTCAATTCATAGAACGGCAGAAGAAGACTGCACAATGACTTACATTTGCCGTTACGACACCGTGGCCTTCCATTATAAAGTCTCTAAGTTACGTTACATCACATACGAAAATGTCTGCAACAGTGCGGGTGCATCGAGTGCCAGCGAAGGAAGAGTAAGAAAAGCAGCGAGGAAGGGAGAGAGAGAGAAAGCGACGATGCGCTTAAAAGGCAAGAACGACGAGGCGGAAGAGCGATGAAAAGAGAGAGAAAACGTATTTTCCGTTCGAGGAGCGTCGCCCTGCGAATCTACACAAAGACACTCTTCCTCCTTCTTGCTTTATCTCGTTTTTACATTTTTATTTCTACGTCTCGTATAATTGTATCCTTTGTCCGCTAAGAAAATTTTGATAGAGGGTTTTATACGAGTTTAAGAGTGCACTTAAAAGTCACGGCATGAAAATTTGACGACAGATTTGACCGATAAACTCTTGGTTCTTCATTTACTTATTTTTAGGGCTGAAACTTAAGCTTTTTATCGGCCGTAATACTTTTAATGCCAATCGTGACAAAACAAATCTCCACTACACGTACAACATACTTTGATAAAAAATCTTGATATGCAATCACCTATTTATGCCATTCAATTCCAAAAATAGCATCAATTTTCGAAAATCAATCATCACTGATAAGTAGATTGTCATATCGACCAGTCTCACATTTTCAGTACCTCGTCTCTAAAGAAATTTTCGAAAAAAAGGGCCACCTATAAAAACTTGCGCCAAAAACCTCGTGCAGCTCGCTTAAATGCTTACTGCTGCACAAAAGGGGTTAATCAATTCCCCCGGTGTCCCACGCCGACCCTTCGCCGCCTTTTTACGTCCCGTGTAATTCTCGATCTCGAGCCCCGTGTCGCACCTTATTTATCGCGTCCATTTAAGCTTCCTCCCACTCGGTCCCCGTCGTCGTCGTCCCTTCGTCGCGCGCGTTATCAGATCGCGAGAACCTGGCACCTCCTGAGCTCGGCAGCTCGCTTAACTCGCTACATACAGTAGTCGGCGGCACTCGACTTTCACCCCCCGTGTCCCTGCGAAGCATCAGCGCCAGTATAGCAGCAGCAACAGCAGCAGCATCGCGATAGCAGTGCAAACTCGCCGCTTTACAGCGTCGTCAAGTGTAAGATCTCCTGCTGCTCGTGCTCTATTAAGAAAGCGAGCTGAGCGGAGGTCCGCCATTGGCCTTTTCTCCAGTCTTCTATCTTTATCAACCGGCTAGGGAGTGTCTGCTGTGCGAGCTGCGCGCGTGAATCCGATTGTTAAAGGATGATGACCTGGCGCGCGATTCGTCGCTAGACAACCGGTCCCCCTTTGTTTCTTATCTTGGCATTGTAAAGTTAATGGAGCGTGTAATATACGTAATTTCAGTGTGTACGTGTCGGGCGTTGTTGAGAATCTTGAGCTAAGGAAATGTGTGTCACAGTTTAGTGCACCGCATTCATTACTGGATTTATGCCTCCTAAGATAATTTATGCCGTTGAGTTCGCAATTGCACTATGAAATTTTCGACCGAGGAGGGATTTTCGAAGTATATAATCACGCTTTTTGTTCGCTCGGAAGTTCGTCGCAGTAGAGAAATATTTAGCTGAGAGTAGTACGATAAATATTATTGTGGATACTTTGCGCCCGTGTAGAGAATACGTTTTTTTAACCTACCGACTTGAAGTATCGATTTGTCGAACACAAAGAAGCTTGCGGGAGCAAAATTGTTGTTTTGAAAAAGATTGGGAATCAAGAGCTTTTGCGTCAGGAAAATGGGCACGAAAAATCAAGTTTTGCACCCGGAGTAATGAAAAAGAAATCATAATTGTAAATCCAAAATTTTTTTGTCAGAAGAAACATCGTATGGATATGAAATAGTCTTTAGTGCCATATCTATAAAGATAAATAAAGATAAATTTCAAATTAATTTTTAATATCATAAATTTTTAAAATATGAGCAACTCGTATATTTTGTATTATACATTAAATTATATCATTATAACAGAAGTTACCCAATAAGCTCAATTATCAACATTAAATTTTATACCCAACATTATGATAACGTAAAAATATAATACACAGCTTTAAATTTACCATTAAATTGCCAGCAGACCATAAAAAATTTCGTTCGATACATGTTTTTTTTTTTTTTTTTACGATATTCGCGTGTATCTCTAGAGGGAGCGAGTAGACATTTTCCTTGAATCGTGGCAGAAAAGAAAAACAGCATTCGTCAGTGGAGCGAGGATCGATTGTACACTGCTGGTTACGTTGTTGTCGCGTCGCTTTCGGCGATGGAAGACACGAGACAGTGAGATTCACGGACCGTGAAATGGAGATAATGACTGGCGGACCAATCAGCTAAGCCAGTCCGCGGTTGCTCGGCTAATGAGAACCTATTCCCCTTTTCCGATTCGCGGCCATATACGTTTCTGCCGAACTGTCTCTCTCTCCCTCTCCCTCTCTCTCCCTCCCTCCCTCTCTCTCTCTCTCTCTCTCTCTCTCTCTCTCTCTTTCTCTCTCTCTCTCTTTGTCATTATATCCTCCGTCCTCTCCTATATACCTGCTTTGGTTCGATTGTTCCAATTTATTCGCTGTTTGATTTAAACGATAATTCTAATATGTCAAAGTGTAAGGGAATTGAGCAAAGATGACTTATAAAAGACCTTGATAAAGGTATAAATTTTGTGTATTAAACGAATTTGTACCATAATTAAATGATTTCGGTAATAACATCAAAATGACTTCTTCAATAACATTACGATTTTTTTTTTGCTACAGACCATCGTATAACATGTCTCTCATCGTCCATTTTGGTAAGGCTCCATTATATGTATCCATATGTCATGTGTTAGTCATTCTGTATATTTTTATTCCGGCCTTTTCTCTCGTACTTTGCCGGCGGATTGGAGCAGAAAAACGTGTCCCTACCAATCATCGGATGCACTCAGACGTGGATGACAATGTGGGTTGAAATCCAGCCCCGACGTATTCAAACGTTTCAACATCAGCTGGCTAATTTTCACCCAGAGAGAGGGAGAGAGGGTGGAGAGGGGGGGGGCAATTAATCCTGATCCTCTTGCGCTCCGCGAAATTTTACACCGCAATCGTATACTATACATTCAAAGAAGCTACAATTACTTGCGTGCACTGCACACACTGCTGTCATTGTTTCAAGCGACAATAACGAATAGTAGATTTGAAATTCATTGTTTCAATATGAAAGAGAACAAGTGCGAGATCCAGGGAGTAATAGGGATTGGAATAAAAGGAAGAGCGAGAAAGGGAGTGGGAGAATACGAGGGAGGGAGGGGCAGAGAGGGACACGTTGAAGATGGAAGCTGGTAATAAAGACAGAACCTCAGAATTTACATAAAATGTAAATTCAAATATTTGCAGTGTGAGATATTAAAAGATTTATCAAGTTTTCACTTTCGGTTAAATTCAACCAGTCAAATCGATTTAATTTTAATTTAATAAATTGATAAACTGTTATTATTATTTCGACACATCGTTGTAAACTCTGGATCACAATCGCAAACCGCGTGTACAAATATTGATGCATCTCTTAATTTACCATAGCGGTATAAAAAATAATGGCATCATTGAAGTCTAGTATATTCGGAGTAAAAGTCGTAAGCTATTCTTACTCTCGCTAGCTTTTCTGGCAAAGTCATGTCCAAGATACATAAATCCATGAATAAGTACCATGATTCATCGCGGACGATGTTTCTCACGGAGCCGGACTACTAGCATCAGCCTCATAAGTACCACTGTAATTTACTAGCCCGCTATTTTCCATTCGCCGCTAATTTATTGCGATCTTTCATCAAACGCTTACTCGTGCAATAATTTCACCCATCCAATCATCAATGTAGCTGATCTCGGTGACAAAACTCAAATAAAGCCTGAAAATAGACGCGCTCCACATCGTAAAGCACAAATTATACCATCACTTAAAACTAGTTGCGAATATTGCATTTTAAACCAAAATGAAATTAAATAGGGTTAATTAGCAACTTCCGGTATTAGCAGCAAACTCTAAAAAAAATTTAAAAATTAGTGGCGCCCAACCTTCACCCTCTAACTATAATTATCCCACTTCTGTCACCATTTAACCGCTTACTCCCCAACCTCTCGCAAACGCGTAAAAAAGAGAGAGAGAAAATCGCACACACACTAACGCACACACACATATGAACGAGTTACGGCGAGTTACTACAGGCGCAATATATTATCTGTTATTATTGCAGCCAGTCTCGTGCAGCCAGCCGCACAATGCCAAGCTCTGGACGTTGATCTCCATATTTTAATTAAAAGCCCTCTTGTGGAGAGAGCGTGAGAGAATGAAAGAGAGACTGGGTGCAGTGCTCGCTTTCACGCCAAAGTCTCGAGCTAAGCGACAACGCGCTAGAAGCTGCAGTGCTGTGCTACATAATTATGCGAGATGCATTTCTCTCTCTCTCTTCTCCATTTCTTTATCTCTCTCTCTCTCTCTCTCTCTTTCTTTCACTGCCCCTCCTCTTTGTTCCACAGTAGAACGAGAGGTTATACGAGGTGGTTTCCAGGGCTGCACGAGCAGTGATGGAAGGTCAAGCAGAGATTCAACGGTGCACCTTCGCTATTCGAGTTAGAAAGGCTTAGGTTAAAGGGACTAGTATACCAGTTCTGCATCTAAATATTTGGTAAATATTCCTCGTTCATTAAAATATCTATGGTATAGTTAACGTTATGCTCGATACAGATTACTAAATGTTTATTCTTTAAAGCTCCTAATGTTCTTCATTCCGATTCGCACTTTGTTGCGAAAACTTTTACGATAATTATAGATTGTTTAGAGTTAGATGCATAATTTTTTAATTACAGGATTGAAACAGACGTATTTAACTTTAGCCTTAGCTATAAGAAATAACAGCGTCAGGATCAAATGGATACATTCATTATTATCATCCTTTATTTCGTATTGTGTGCCCTCAACAATACATTGACTCGCAGTAGCTCTTCGGACAATGAGGCAAAGTCTTAACGACAAAGGAGTGCCAGGAGTCGATAATTTGATTAAAAGCAGCCTTTAAAGACATCAACTCCTCTCTTCCGCGAAACATAGGGGGGAGACTTTGTTCTCTTCTGGTGCTTTAGCCTTAATGGACTCCTTGAGATTATCCCCGTCAATTTAGTTGCTTCTTTTATGGAGGCGCTTTATATCGAATTATCGCTTTATATACGTTATTTATCGAAATTGGATGTGTATATATATATATATATATCCTTCTATTTTCATTTATTTCAGTAAAATTATCCAATACTGCTGAAAATCGTATAGTTTGTTAAAAAAAGAAACATTTCATTTTTTATAAAAAAAAAACGATTTCTTGGAAATTGATAATACCAATAATCTGGAGTTGTGAAATAAAGCGTTATACTACCTAACGTATATAATAAAATATCGCTTATACCTAGTCGTTTACTTGAACGTAAACATAATGTGTTTTGTTACAACTTTCTATTATCGACACGAAGAAACATCCCCTCAGAAAAACTTACTGCCACAAAAAGATATGGAAAAAGTTCTAAACTTTTCCCTACACCGAGCATCGAAACACTAAGACGTTCTTGATAACACATATATCTAAACGGCCGGGAAAGCGCGCGCGCGAGCGACAAAATAACACGTACGAAACTATCTCGCCGGGATAATTTTTTGCGCGTCCTCTCCATATAACGTCGTGGTGCTTCAGACCAAGATATAAATCAACGATAACAATCTCGAATTTCCCCCATAATTCGCTGGTCTTCCGAGTCACACGCGCTGAAAGAGAGACAATCGAAAATCCGCGAAATTCTTTCGCTCTCTCACCCTCTTATCGCTGCTCTTCCATTTCTTTGCTCTTGTTTTTTGCTCCTCTCTCTCTCGCTCGCTCCACTCCAAGCATCGGACACTCGACTGTTTTCCTCTCGAGTGCCGTTGCGCGCTCGTCCCGGCTATATAAGGCTCAACACGAGGTTAGCCGAAGAGAGAGAGAGAGAGGGAGAGAGAGAGAGAGAGAGCAGTAGAAAACGCGCGCCGGCGGAACTTTTGAAGCTCTCTGTCTCTTTGTTTACCTCGCTCCGCCTCTGGTCGCGTTCTCAGCGACTTCCACACTCGCCAGATGCCGCAAGAAACGCGCCATTATTAACAGTTGGCCTCGTCTTTATCTATAGGGCTACACCCGCTTTTTCACTGTTTATATGCTCGCGTATAATGTACACTCATCCGGGATTTATTTGACGGTATAACTTATTCTTCGGATGTTGATTCGTACTAGTAATTTAGCAAATCGAGTGTGAAAGTTAATGAACCCTTTTAAAAACTTTTTCAAGGACGACGTCTCAATTTATACTTACAGGGAAAGAAATAATTACTTGTTCCAACGAATGACTTGGTAAAATATGAGACTACGAATAAGCATAGTAGAGAGAATGATTGAAATATGCATGCATTTTTATTTAAACCCAATGAATCTACTTGGTTCGTAGAACAATTGATTGCGCCAAATTTTACCACTCAACATGTTAGCACCAACCAATTTCTTTTCTGTGATACAAAGTGTGAAACAACACGAATGTTGTGTTAAATGGTAAAAGCCCTTGGAGTCTTTTCGCGCAGAGTATGGTTGTTATTCCTACAGTTGACATCATAAAATGAGCGGATCTTAAAAGCTTAGCCATCGTCATAAGTAATATAAGTGATGATTCATATTACATTAGTGCTCAGTGGATCGATCCAAATAAGCCATCGATGTTATACTCTTTACTCTCAGGCAATAATTTCAAGTAATTCGTGTCTTAGCTAAGACGTCATTGTTGCCGTTAGCACTATAAATACGACAAGAGCGATAAACCTGCAGCATCTTTGTAGAACCAAAGAAATCCCTTAAGAGGATCGGCTGAGCTACTCTTGTATCAACTCTAAGTATTGTATACGTATCCACCTCTGAGACAACCCGTGGGAGTTTACCCGTTCAAAGACGACACGATTCTACTTGAAATAGATTGGCCGTATAAACACTAGTCATGCCGAGTGGTCCTTCAGCTTTCTAAATAATAAACGCGCTATTGACAAATCTTCAATTATTAGAAAAATAGCAGCATTAATTGTGCAAGTATAAACGCGGCTGACCATGCGCATACTTTTCCACTTGTTATTTAGATAGTGATTTCACACGTCGCCGTCACTTGATTACCTCGGCAAACATTTTCTCGGTAATATACCGAGAAAGCAAAGATGTCACAACAAGCAGACATGCACACAAGATAATCTCACGACGCATCGATTCAGCGATCCCATGATATTTCCTTGCTAAAGAATTCCTGCTACATATTCATGCATCCATCCGAATAAAGTACAGGATTCGTATAGCATCAATTCCACGGCCAGACATATTTATATGCTCCACCCTAAAAGCATCACCGAAACATTCGAATAACCTGGCTCCGAGAATGAAAGAGAAAACAAAACTTGATAGCCTTATTCCCTTGTGTGCCCTAGGAAACGTCATTTTCGGTAACTTTATTATCCTCCCCTCCCCACACACACACACCCTCCCTTCTAATACCATAGATCCCCTGGCTCAAGCAAGACACACTTTTCTGCAACGACAGTTCAGACGGAGCGTCAACGCAAGCGTTTGGAGATTTTCTCGCGGCCGAAGCAAAATATTCCGGGCGCAACGAGAGAAAGAAGAAGATCGAACGGACAAACTCGACGGTGCGAATGCGGATATTCGGGATTTCCGCTGAGGCGTGCGCACAACGACGACGCTCGCTTTGGAGTAAGAAAGAGTCAAGTCAGTGTCGACGTCGTCGTCGTCTTTGGCGAAAGCGGAGCCGTTACGTTATCGTGGGGGGGAGGAGGGAACGGTCAGTGCACGGGACACTTTATTGCCCAGGCGGAAATGAAGCGATCG
This sequence comes from Megastigmus stigmatizans, assembly GCA_900490015.1. Classification (NCBI taxonomy): domain Eukaryota; kingdom Metazoa; phylum Arthropoda; class Insecta; order Hymenoptera; family Megastigmidae; genus Megastigmus; species Megastigmus stigmatizans. Next base: position 35,594 of record UELV01085252.1, on the reverse strand, counting down.
CTTCGTAACTACTCCTCCGGGCTCCATGTCGCCAGGTGCGCTTGCTTCTCTTTCCGCTACGCTACTTTATTTCGTTCTTTTTTTTTTACCTTTTTGCTCCTTCCATTTGCTCTCGTCTTTTTCTTTACTATTGATCTTTGCGCCGATTCTTCTTTCCATCCGATGACTTCAATGTTCTTATCTGCGTTCGCTTACCATTGTTAGATAAATGACTTTGCGCGTAGATGCTCGTTTTATTTTGTGCACTCGCTAATTGAAGAATTAATGGATTCGTAGATTGTTCGATGCATTATTTATGGATGACATTTCGTACACAAGATAACTGTAATTGTCAACGCGCGAAAATCTCGAAAGCGGATTTCTGATAAATATACAGCTTTTAATAGGTGATTTAGTAAGATTTTATTGATTCGATAACGATCAATATCGCGTGCTTCAAAAGTTCGTAAAATAGTCTTTATATGTCGACATCCGGCACACGTGTACACATACTTCCTTCCTACTAGTCGTCTTTATTCCATTTCGACTCGAGTCGAACTCTCTTTCACGACTAGCTCCGTAGAAGTTTGTTATTATTCCCCAAAGCCTCGCTAGTCTCTTACTGGCTGTTCACTTAAACTATCAAAAAATCACGTAAATGGAGTCTCTTGGCCTTTGGATAGTTCCAACCTGCTATATTGCTGCTCCCTCAGATTCACACGCGTAAATAAATCGATGTAATCTTTGCTCGGATTTAGATACGATTTTTCTTTAGGTGCAAGCTTTTTGTGCGGTACATTTTATTTTCACTTATACTTGATCAATAAGTATTTGGAGAAATCTAACGAAAGAGGCGGAAAAGTTTTAATGGAATTCGAGATGAAATGCAGTACTGGTCCACGAAATTTCGCGTGATTGTCCGAGGCGAGGATTTCGTGTTACATGAACGATGTAGTGGAAATAATAGCCGCTGAATTTCATGCAATATTTGACATTGAAAATGCTGATACATATGTTATTTTGTAAAATTGTATCATTCACGTTATACACAAAATATAACGATAAAAATTATAAAAAAAACAATTACAATTTTCCTTAACTCTTTTTGTAAATTCAACGTTTGATATATTGATGAGAGTATACGGATTTTTAATTAATGCAACAAGTATATGCCAAACTCGTTTATAACTCAAGCTACTAACTACTCAATTACAACAATTGGAATAAATAAAAAGGTCACATCTCAATCAAAGAGCTGAAATACTTATAAGCCTTCATCAAGGGACACTCTCGAAGCCGACGAGCTGCAAAAAAGGCCATCGGAACTCCTCAGCCGAAGTAGACACAGCGACTGGCGAAATTTCGTTCAAAAGACAAATAAAACTACTCCCATTAAACAATGTCCCCTTTCATGTGTAAATAAGGAGCAGCTCGGCGCTTCTGCTTCTCGTTGCGCAAACTCGGTGAAAAACACGAAATTGAATGTGAAATTGGAACGAACTTAATGTAACTTAGATTAACAGTGTCGCTCTCTCTCCCCCCCCCCCTCTCTCTCTTTCCTCTTCACTACGTTTCCCTCACATACATAGCCCTCGGGGTTTACTTTACAAGAATCGCCTAATGCTAGAGAGAGTGAGAGAGAGAGAGAGAGAGAGAGGAGTGGCGCTCCACATATACACGCCGGCATCGAGGAAGTACGCCAGTGCGTCCCTCTGTGCAGCGGCGAACGCAGCCAACTAGAGTTATTCGAATTTCATGCGGTCGCGTGCGATGCGCTAATGGTAACGGCAATTTAATTAGCACCCTATGCTCTTTCTCTCTCTCGCTGTCTCTCTGGCTCTCTCCCTGTCTCCAGCTTTCATTTTACCAGCAGCCATCCTCGCGTGAAACACTTTATACGCGGCGCGTGAAATGCGATTTAGAATGGCGTCGCTGGATTTTGTGTGCGTCTTTGCTGCACAGGATAGTCGCCGGGGAGGAAGATAAAGGTCAAGACACTGCGGGGGAAAATTAATAGAGTAGGGAATGCACGCGGACAGATTGTTTTTTAGCCTTCCATTTTGATAATTGCGTTTTCTTGTCGCGCGGGAGACGGGAAATTGGGAAGAACTTTGATGTGACGCGCAAAATTTCAACTCGTTTTTGTTGCTTCACCGCGGTAAACGATTTTTGCCAATCCAACAATTCACGCCCTATGACTCAACGCAAACTACTTCGTTTTCCAAAGAATCTACACGTCCAACAAAATAGTCTGACATGGTTGAAAAAGGGGGGGGGGGGATACAAAGAACTGCGTGCAAATTTTAAAACCCAGCTTTTGTAGCGCGCGAGTAATTGGAGTAACTAAATGTGTAACGTTAACAATAAATAGCGGCAGAAGCGGCGAAACGCTGCGCGTAAATTATTTTTGAAGCTTTATATATTTATTACGAGCTTACACGTGTGGGGTACTACGAGCAACGGCAGCAGCAGCAACAGCAGCAGTTCCCGCGAGGTACAATCAGCCGACTACGGAGCAAATTTAATATACCGTGTGTATAAATAGAGTTGAAAATTCGCGCACGAACCGAATGAGTTGTTTGACAGTGTTTAACATGCGACTCTGAAATTCGCGGCCGACGCAAATATTTTATACATATTTTTGATCTACATAAATTCGAATTTTCCACACATAATAATGCCGTTGATTTTAAATAGCCGTGCGCGCCCCACTGATTGAGCCTCGCGTTTGGCTTATAATTGGCGCCATTCGTTTTAATTTTATTTAGCTTATACTTCCATTTCTGGTAGCTATATATGTTTTGGCGAATGTTTCGAATGGAAAATAGCGCGTAATTGTTGGTGTTTCATGCGGTTTAGTTATTAAATGTGCGAGGCTACATATTTTTACATCGTTACGTCGACAAAGTAACGTGTGCAAAGTACGAAATGATGATAATCAATTTGGTTGTACACATTTTGCATTTTTATGTAAATTCCATTGGAATAAAATGTACATTTTACACTAAACGGAACATAGACACGCATGGCTGAATTGTTTTACAGTTAAAAGATAAATACCGAATATAAAGCTACTTCGACTAAAAAAGAAAAAGTTAAGCGCAAAACGGCAATTAGCGCTCGTACAACTAAAACGACAGGTCAGGCGAAATAACTCGCGCTCATCCGCAGGACGACCATAAAAGTACCTACGCATCGCGTTATTACAGACTTGGTCGGAGGCCACGCGAAATTTCAATCTCCCCTCACTGCGGCTAAACACCAACTCTATCCATCATTCTCTCCTCTCTCCCCTATCTTTCTACTCGACGGAATAAGCGCGCACTCTACGCGAATTCGCGAGAAAGTTAACGACTATAGTTGAATTAATTAATTACCGAAGCGCTTAGAGTGGAACAAGAGCCCGTATATATACATGCACACACTTTATGCGTTCTGGATATGAGCAGTCCTTTCTATATGTACAAGTTAAACGGACGCTCGCAGCTCCCACCAAACGAACGAAAACACATTAAACTAATCCGGTGCAGCGGCTCAATCGCAGAAAAGTGTTTCTCGCGGTCATCTAGAACGCCGCGTGTTTGTGAATGTATATGTGCCTTGACGTCGGTTGCGTTCGATTAGATCTGTGCGCGACAGTTTAATTACACCTTCAATTTTCGTTGCGGTTTGTGAGGCTATTGCGGCACGCTAAAGGTACTGCGCATAATATATCCATGTAGTCGAGCTGATATTCCGGCCCTTGCAGTTTTACCGATAGCCAATCGCTGTTATGTGTAAGGATAGTGTTGAGATAACTTGGATTGAATCTCGATTAGTAATGCGAATAATAAAGTAACGGCGCGGAGTAAAACTTATATGAGCTTTGATAGAGTGATAAAAGATAACGATTGTTACTCGTGTGGTATAAGTATTTCAATGTGAAATACAAGTTGACGTAGTATAAACTAAATATATTGAAATGTTAATTAATTTTGAATTAATCACTGAATAGAATACCACGTTACTGACCTCGTGGTATCTTCGTATTTTTCAGGGTATTTTTAGACCTACACTGAGAAAAAAAATGTCTTGCAGTAAATGACTGTGGATTAACTGTTCATGAATGTGGATTTGAATATGGCGAATTGAATATTCATTTACTGTTGATGAATATTCACTTGAACAGGTGACTTATATCAAATCCGCCGTGAATTAATCGTTAAGAACTGATTCACTAATATTAAATGACACAATCAATTAACGCCAAACATTTTGTATTTGAATTCATTCATTCCGTAAGTTCGACATTGTGATATATATACACTATCTCTCTCTCTCTCTCTCTCACTCTCTCTCTCTCTCTCTCTCGCTTTCTCTTTCTCTTTCTCTCTCTCTCTTGTAATACATTTAATATTTCATTTAACTTTAAATTTTGGAAATATATTTAATACATATTCATTAACTATTAAGTATTCTTATCACTTATGAGAATAGCACGATGGACTAATATTAAATCCAAACGTATGTTAATAGTTAAGAACTAGAGCTTCATGACAAACGTATTCGTATTTAATATAAGTGATATTCATTAATGGTTCTGTAAATGAACCGATCATTTAATATAAGACATCTTTTCTCTCAGTGTATGTTATTCATTTCCTCGATTTTTAATTTTTTGATTTTATTCTATGATGACCTCTTATTTTTGACCAATAATTTATGTTTCATAAGGAATGTTCGATCAGAGATGGGAAATAACATTGACTTAAAAAATTTAGAATAAGTTATTTTTTCGATGTTGAATGAGTGAATATGAAGATGTCTAAGCTTTATCCCTTTATCGATTCTGAAGTTATACTGTGCTGAATTCAATAACGTCGTGATCGAAAGTATTTTTTTAGGTTATCGAAAAGTACTGTCGAGGCAGTGTATTTGCAAAATCAATCTTAACAGATTTCGTTGTTTAGGAAAACTCAGAAAATTGTAAAAATTAAATAATTATTTTGTTAACAGGTCCGAGCAATCCTTATCATCAAAATCGCTACATCAGTCCTAGTCTTACATTTAACCAACCTATAAATAATGTCAATCTCAAAAAATAAATATATAACAAAGAACACTTGGTCCAACGTAATCCCGGAAACGCTATAAACTACGAATCCAGCCGTCTGTCTCTCCAGTTCTCAATCAATCAACGAACCATCCAAACGCGACTCGTATACACAGAGAGACAGAGAGAGAGAACCTAGCAGAAGCAGCATCTCAATCCGAGAATCCCCCTGTACCCTCCGAGACTATAAGCCATTCGCAAAATCCTCGCGCGATCCTCCCATAGCATTTCTCATCGATGGAACGAAGAAGTGACGGCTCTGGCCTCCTCGCGATCCTCTCCCCCTTTCCCTCTTTACCCCGAAGCGATCGTCCACTAGCTAATCTGCGTTCGCTTCAACTTGGAAGAGCTCCGCTATGGGAGAGAAACGAGCTGAACGTAAGGGAGTGAGAGACAGAGAAGGACGAAGCGAATCACGAGATAATCGCTCTTAAGTAATCTCTCTCCTTGAATTCTTCGCGATGATCCCACGGCGTGAGAGAGCTCGTATAGCAGTGCGAAGCCTCCCGAGGCAAAGCAAAGCCTTCGCCTCTACTACAGCTCGCGCAAATTTCCCCTTATTCTCTCTCTTTCTCTCGCTAGCTGAAGAGATAGACAGAGAGAGAGAGAGAGAGAGAGAGAGAGAGAGAGAGGATCAGAACGGGGTTAATATCTGGCATTAGAGGAAAGGGCAGGGGTCGCGTGGCGAGAGGCCAAGTGCACGGGGTTTCGCGTGTCGCTTTCTCTTTGTGTGCAGTGGCCTACCTTTGTGTGTTTCTCTATGTGTGGAGAGGGTAGGCGCGATAATTGACGCTGCTCCGCTTTTCTTCTCTCTCTCTCTCTCTCTCTCTCTCTCTCTCTCTCTCTCTCATACACACACACACACACTCTCTCTCGGCTCGCTTTCATTTTAACGGCTTTGTCACGAGATTGCGCAGTGCGGCTCGGCGCCCAAAGTATTCTTTTCTAAATGATTCAGGTTGAAGGCCATGAGCTGAATGCTGAAATGCGGTCCTGCGCTTTGTGCGCGATTGTTAATTAAAGGGAAGCTTACATTGGATAAAGACTACAAGCAGAAGGTATCTTTTTTCTTCTTTTTTTTTAAACAAATTTTGCCGCCTATCATTCTCTTTGTTGTACTTTCACTTAAAATAATATTTCGAAAATATTTGATTGTGAAATATCGAGAAAATAATGCATTACGCACCAAGGGAATAAAGTGGACCATGGGTACCCGCAAATACGCAGGTGCCAATCGCCTAATTTATTCTTGAATGTAACTTACGATTTTTTAACATACCCACCATAAACCACCAAAAGGGGGAAAAAATGTAGTATCCGTCGCCGCGGGTCGTCTTCGCTTTGCCTGCGTTGGAAGACTAGAGTGAAACTAGGGTATATATGTAGCACTTTTTTCCCCGGCACGGCGGTGAAAAAGAACGCACTATATGCTGGATTGTGTTAAAAATTAAATTAAACCCCGTGTCTGTCTGAAATTTATGTACCAACTGCATAAAATAACAGCGCAACCCAGTTCATCTCGAGCGGAAATTTATTTATTTTAATATTGTACTCACTCACTGCAGAAAAGTAATTCAAACGAGAAAAGCATAAGTAAATATTTATATTCATAAAATCATTCAGCAATTTATTTACGAGCACAAGTTGAAAATTAACATCAAAAGCTTGAAGCTTTTCGTAAGTGTCACTTTTAACAATATGCTATACATTCTTATTAGTCTCGGACGACAACGTATGCACAAGCCGATAGAAGTGTACTTATTTATATCGAAATTTACATGATGGAATTCTGTGCTTAATTATAATTAGCATAGATTTAAGTAAGTAAAGCATTGCATAAATAATGGTTCGCGGTGCTAATTAAATAGGTCTCATTAATAATATGAAAATAGTATGAATTTTATTCTATTCTGGTTCCCGTCCATCAACACGATTCTTTTTTCGTTACATTTTTTAAACCTTTCAAATCGTAAACAACTGTGTAACACATACATCCAGTCCCGTCCAGTTTAATAAATAAGGCGACGAAAACAAATTCGGTCAATCATTCACGTCTATTTCCCACTTCCTGTAACGGCGAATCTAATTCCGGATCGCCAAATAAAGAATACTGTCATGTACACACAGACACAAAGAGCGGAAGAGGAGAGAATTCTTTCCTCGCTCCTTCGCCTGTTTACGAGCCAGAAACTAATATCTCGTGTGCCACGCGGAACTACCCTTCAAGGCTCCAACGTGTGAGTCTCGTCTTCCTCTCTCTCTCTCTCTCTCTCTCTCTCTCTCTCTCTCTCACACACACACACACTCATTCTCGCCAGTTTACGAATAGACGCAGCCGAGATGCCGAATGCCACTACACGCAAGATTAAACGCTAACGGTAATTCTTACTGGGAAAAGAGAGAGAGAGGATGAGAGGAAGAGCAAACTCGAGTGTATTAAATTATGTCTTGGTTTGTTTTCCTACTGAGCGAGTGAGCACATACTCGGGACCGAGCGAGCCGACGCGCGTTATCTTGACGTTGATTGATTTTTGTCGACAGTCCGTGTACACAGACGCGCCGGTGTTTTATTAAATTACACGAGCTGTTAATAACGGACAATTGTCGGAATCGATGTCTGTATGGGCGTGCCTCTCTCTCTCTCTCTCTCTCTCTCTCTCTCTCTCTCTCTATACGCTCGGGGAGAAAATTAATTTTGAAATTCCACGCAGCTTCGAGTCATTTCTATGTAAATTAATAATAATATACCGGCTCCTTTTTCGCACCGATGATATTAGCTTAAGAATGCAATTATTAATATCTTTTGTTTATTGATTAATTCCGTGCATTTGCCGAATGATAAAGATAATAGACTTCGCCAGTTGGATCAGTGCCGTCATTTTATGAATTACACACTGAAAAAATACTCATCAGCTCGATAACAACAATATGTTTCGCAATACATGCCAATAGTCTATATGGTATACCGATTCTCTTTTCCCTCAGCGCTGCATAGCCCCTGCAGTAAACAAAGGCGTTATTTCTCGTATATTAAGCGTGTATCCGCGCGGCCATGCATCAGAACTTGGGCATTTACCGAACTCTAAAAAGGACATATAACTTATCCCCGTCTAAAGCGCGAATCGTCGTTATTTATGCTTATTGCCAGTTTATTGTTTACTACGGAGCACAGCGACGGCGGGGAGGGGGGGGGCGAGGACGGCACGCGAGTAAACGCGTTTATCTCGCGCGCACGATGTCGACATATCGTCGATGATTAGATTTACCGCTCCACCTATTCCGCTCCCCTCGTCCACTACCGACGTCGATTTCAGTTTCTAAGTGCGGCGACCATTTCGAGTTGGTATATATACCATCGGTGCACGAGGATCCTGGACTATGGTCCTGGCGCGTCGCGCAAATGTGATTTACCACTCGCGCACCAACCGCGACAGTTGGTCGCGCGACCGATGTCCAGACGCGTGCATACTACCCCACGAGTTCGCAGAATTTGATACGGTCGACCTGCTCCCTACCCACTCACCATACACACTTCTCGCGTGCCGGATAACGAGATATCTATGCCTGCATGTGTGCCGTTATTTCTCTGCCGCACAAAGCGCACCGAATGAATGCGATTGCCTCGGATGTGTGTGTGTGTGTGTATGTGCGCGCCGATAAACTCTGTCCGTCCAGTTCACGCTTTGTCAACTTTGAGGCCGAGCGTTTACTTTTGATTCGATAACTGGCGAAACCTCCACACCCGCAGGCCTAATGAAAACGTAAAGGCAATTGCGCGTGTACACTCTGTAAGTTGTACATAAACTAAACGACGAACACATGAGGATACTATACGAAATGCTGCACCTCATCTTCCTTGACCTTGGATGCATATCTGTATACTGAATTCAATGTGCTTGTGTATAGATATTGATTACGAAGCTGCGTGAGATTCGTGAATCCTGGTATTGATGATTGAAGGATTCGAGTAGGTGTATAATAGATGTTGGGTTACGCTACGTCTTACTAAACTCGACAAGCATCTAGTTGCGTGCAACTCCATCTATTCACCATGTTGAAACACTTCGCTTCTGTTATCTTTACAGTTCAATATTGAATTTGAATTGAAAGAGTACGCACTCGAAGCTATAAGCTCGTGATATGTAAGTGCAGAATTAATGTATACTCCAGAGAAGATCGAACTCGACAGCACCTATATTAATGAAAAACGTAAAAAAAAATTATCACTTCAACTGAGAGCCGCGGATGATGCAGCTATTCGTATCGACCACCGTCGCGTGCAGAAGAGAAAAAGAGAGAGGGCCTCAGGCTCTAAACGCAAATGGACGGGGTAGGCAGTCATTGGATTTTAAAGCTCGTTCTCCGCGGTGTCTCGTATCCTGACAGCGCGAGGTGCGGCTCGTCAAAATTCATGCTCTGTGTTTTACAACGGCCAGGTCGACCCGAGATCGAACTACGAATGAGGCTCGCGGCATTTAATGAAGCTCAACTTCGTCAACGGGCTCTCATCGCGCGGGCGCTGCACGTGTACGCGCACCGTAGAAGCGTTCGCGACGATAGATATGATAAATTTGTCGTTAGCCTCAAGCAGGTTATATTATAGTCTCGACGGCTTCTTAGAGTTGACGTTAAGTTTCGCCGATGTGGAAGAAGTGTCGGCGTCCGTTGGGGTTATATAGTTGACGGAAGCGGTAGAATAGCCGAAACTTTGGGACAACCTCGCTCTCCTTTAAGTAGGCTTTAAAAGGATATTTGTGTTATTTTATCGGTTCATATTATTTTTCTTTTTTGTTTTTCGAAATTACGAATTCAGAAATTCGTGAATTTAATTGACAAGTTCGTCGGGGTGGCGGTTGGTATAGAGTTGGCTGTAGAAAGGGAAAAAATGAAATCGGCTTTGGTCAGCTAGAATGGGAAGTTCTTAAGCATGTAACTTTAAAATATTTTCCGGGAAATTTTAAAGGACTTAGCATTACAGGAAGTGGAAAACCCGTTTAAAGAAGTTGACGCTTTTTATGAAATCATGAAGTAAGCCTGACAAATGGGATTTGGAATATGAAAGTTGGAATTTAAGCTTCAGTCGTTCTCGGAAATGCATCGTTTGATCTCGTTGCATTAAATCGCCGCGGTTTTTAAGAGTTAAATAGAAGTGAGGCATGCGTACTTTGTCAGTTGGTGACCGACCGACTAAACAATTCGCATCAAAGTTCAAAGGAGAGATCATAATTACATTAATACTCGTAATAATGATAAAGTTATCCACCATATTCGAAAATTAATAACACCTTGAAGATAATACATTAATGAAATAGATATGGTTTTAAAACTTACATGTCCAAGTAAAATTGAATAAGGATTAAATTTGAAAACTCACCTGCAACATAAAATAAAATAAAAATGAGAAATACATTAAGGTAAAAAATATGATAAGTAAAATCGCTTAAATACTATTTTAACTTAAAAAGTAACTTTTCTATTAAAAGTTGAAGCACGGGAAATGTGAAAAATATAAAAGAATCGGTCCCGTTATCTGCAGAGATTGCTTTTATTGTAGTAAACAAAGTAACTGAACTCATTTTTCAATTACATAAAGAAGTAAGAGAACTGTTTCAAAAGTTGGAAAACAGTTTTTATCGTTTTCCTTTATGATCTCTCTCTCTCTCTCTCTCTCTCTCTCTCTCTCTCTCTCTCTCTCTCTCTCTCTCTCTCTCTCTCTCTCTCTCTCTCTCTCAAGCAATATTTTTTATTAAAGTCGTTAAATATTCAAGGATTTATTGGCTTTAATCAATAAGAAGCTATATAGCATTATCAGATTGGCAATTTTATACTCTCTAAATCTGACCAAGTAAAAAGTCTCTCTTATCCAATCAAAAGTGATTATGGCGCTAAACAAGCCAATTAGTTTCCACTGATTGCAAATAAATAAATTATTTTAGACTTATAGATTATCATGACATTCTTCATTCTGACTTCAGAGAAAGAAAAAACACCAAAACTGCAAGCGAAAACATCAATACCACAGTTGAAATATCAAACATGTATTTTCCGGATTCATCGTCGAGGCAAAAGGCAAAAGAAATCCTCCCAGTGCGCTTATCGCTCCACAAGTAAACCTCTCGACCTGCTCGAGCGACAGCAGCAGCATCCGCCCCTCAACGAAGAAGAAAACACATCAGATTAAAAGACACACAGAGACGCAGCGACGCGAGATAAAACGGGGGGGGGGGGGAGAGGAATGCCGTCAAAGAATAAAACTAAAAGCTACGCGGAACTGCACTATACCACCAGCGCATCCACTATAAGCTTCTACTATACCATCTACTTTACGATACAGACCCACAGCGGAGAGATCGCCCAAGCCTCGGTCCCCGTGTAGCAGTAGCAGCAACAGCAGCAGTAGCAGTGGCGTTAGCTGGCGGCGGTAAATTTAAAATTATGCGGGTAATGCACAGCTTCTGCCTCGTATATAGCAAGTGCCGCGGAAGAATGGAGCAGCGCCGCTAGCAGCAGCACCACCAGCATCCCTCGAAAGGTGCGATAATGGACTTTCAGTGATAAAATGGCTTTATACCGAGAATGACTTAGGCCGAGCGCAGCTTCCAAGCCGCCGTATGTACCTGAGGAAACTATTAGGCGACCATCCCTGTGTGTAGAGCTGCTACACCGACGAGGTATCATAATTTATGGGGTTGGGCTGTGTGCTGGCCCGATGACTTTCAACCTAAATTCGCCTCTGGAATTTGCTGCAGACGTAGGGGGGCGGAGGGATCGCAAGGCGCGTCTCCTCCGGGACGAGGAGCTAGTGGGAGGAGGTCTATAATGTAAATATAGTCGCGCGCGGAGCTTCGGCAGCGGAGTGATGGCCTAGTTAACGGAGGACTTCCTTCGAGCCCCTGGCAAACTTTTTTTATTATTTTTATACTTTTTATCTCCATACACTTTTACTTCTTTCTTTAGTTGCGCCGAGCGGATTCGCTCCGTCTTTATTCTCATTTTTTTTTTTTAAGAAGCTGAAAGATTCTTCGAGTTGCAGCGTGTATTAGGACGAGGCAGGCAGGCAGGTGGGGGTGGGGGTGGGGGAGGGGGTCGGCGGAGGGGAAATTTTCCTGCGCTTTGAATCGGGAAAGATGACGTTGGCGAAAGGCGCTTTTTGCAGCCAGGCCGAATACTTAGCGCATCTTTGATGTTGCCGTGAACGAAATTTGTATATTTCAGAATTTTAAATATTCACGAGCGGCTTCGTTATTTGCGCGCGGCAATCGGCTTACGAATCCGCAGCGGCTGCTGCTGCTGCTGCTCGGCTCTCCGGATGTCTGTACGCGCATCGAGTATTTGGAGTATTGCGAGATGCCAAGATGTTGCGCACGTAATTGCGGATGATTTCGAGCGCGTTCGTAAACGATGCCGTTTCGTTTGGTTTATATGTTTGTAAATGATAGAGTAGGTAATCTGGTTAGAAAACTACTGAAACGCATGAAATAAAGTTTGTATATATATCGTTCTACTTTTTTTTTACTTTTTTTTTTTTGTAAGAATCACGCAAGTCCTTTAGGAACTGCAAAATATCAAGTCCATTTATTCAGTTATTCATACTTTTCATATTGTAAAGAATATTTTATCTGTTTTCGCTTCGCAACGTCTTATTTACGCGTGGCTACAGTGTATTCTTAAGGATTTTGCTGACCTAAATTACAGCTAATTGCATGAGATAACAATTTCCAGTTTTGCTTCCTCGGAGAGTAAGCTTTTTATCGATGAAAAAAAGCTTTTTTTGGACTTGGTATTGTGAAAGATCATCATTAAGAATATGTAAAATAGGTAGGTTTTGGTATAAACGTAATTTTATTAGAAAAAAGAAGAAAATTCAATACATCAGTATTTGTATCTTGAACATTTCTAAAACTACATATTTTATGACCGAGGTGTAGCGAAAGTAAAGGATGTAACAGTAAATCCTTCTCTTAAAATTAGCGTACACTGGAACACTCAAAAATAGCCAACAAAATAAGCTTTCAATTACAAATTTGTAAGGCTCAAAGTTACTATGAGTAAAAAATTTCCCAAATAAACATAAAAAACTTCATTAAAAAATCAAACTAACGTATTATTAATATGAATAAAGATTTTTAATAAACGTAACCAGATTTCAAAAATGTTATGATCAAATTAAATAGTACAATTAAATTATAATCATATATTCATCAAATAAGTTTTTAACAAAATAATAGCGTTTTCCATAAAAACTACAGATACTCAAAGACCACAATTTTTGATAAAGATTCCATCCCATGATAAAAAAAAGCTTTGTAAGACCTGAATAACTTAATCAACCAGAATCCAAGCTTGCATTTGGAAATCCCCTATAATTCCCGCGTATTCGCACAAATCACAAAGCACGAGAAAGTCGTCGAGTGTATCTGGTGCACGCAAAAGTGAGGGAGAGCGCAGGAGGTAGAAGCGAAACCCGCAGGAGGCGAAAATAACGCTATCGCATCAGGGAAAAGCAAGGCGCATCCGGCAATAAATTCAACGGCAATTTGTACACTAGACTGCCGGGTGATGCGCGCAGTAAGAGAGAAATCGACGAAACGTATATCCGCAGACACGACTGCACACACGATGTAAGAGAAGGGCGAGCGAGACACACGCGCACACACGAGCAAGGGCGCTTTATCGGAAAGAAGCGAGGCGCTCGGCGAAAAATACAAGAGCACATGCACACGCGTTTCGCGATAAGTGCGTCACGTTGCGCTCGTTGTTGCAGCACCAGCACCACCAGCAGCAGCAGCAGCAGCAACCTTTCACCTCTGGCCCCTTTTATCCTTGGATATTTCTGGATATAAGCTCGGGTTTTTCCCTCTCCCTCTCTCTCTTTCTCTTTCGTACTGGCAACCCTAGCGCGCGTCCCCCATTCCGTGTGTTCTTTCGTTTTTCCAACTTGCAGGACCGCGGTAAGATGACCTATATGTAGATGAGGTAAGGTCGTGCACGCGTTGCGTTATACCGTGGAATGGACCTCATTCCTTTTTTGGGGGGATATCCTCTGTGTTCTTTTTTCTCGCTCTTTCATGCGGATTTTCGTCCTTTATATATTCATGGGTTTCATTTTTATTCTTGCATGCGCCCGGCTTACGGTGCATTGTATTTACCCAAGGTTTGTAATCGCCGCGTAGGTTATTTATATATTTCTGTTTTCATTACTTGTATACGCGCGACAGCGCGTTTTCAAGACGAACAGATTTACCACGAGCTTTTCATCAAAGTGACCAAATCATCGTGTGAAAATACGATAATTGGCACCAATATTTTATTCAGATATTAACCGAACCAGATTATCAACAGAGATATAAACAACCGCGCGCAAAGGTAATCTTTTCAAAGCATAAGGAAACAATCGATAAATCGACAAAAGCCCGATACAAATGCGATAAATAAATAAACAGAGCTCGCGTCTATTCTAAAGTAGCGAAAGGAGCGTCGCGACGCTTCTGTCATCTACACACACACACGCACACGACCTACACTCACATAGACGCACATTTATAAGTATGCAAAGAGAGAAAGAGAAAGAGAGAGACGTTAAAGGATGGTGAGTTCGTTGGCGCACGCCTCCTGTGCATTTTCGTCGACTCGCGCTTTAGCATTCCCGTCTCGGCTCCGTCGTCGTTTCTCCCCCATCACCACTAGCACTTCTTCTTCCACCCCATGTGTATATATAGCCCAGGCTGCAAATGCATAACGAGGAAACTCGCGACGATGAACGATCCGAGACTGAGAGAGAGAGAGAGAGGAGAGAGAGAGGATGGCTTGGCACACGTGTGCCGCAAAAGAGAGTCGTACGTGCCGGTGGACGAGCCTTATAGTGGGAGTAAACGAGGAGGGAAGAAAAATTCGAGTGAGAATGGCGATAGCAAGCGCACGCTCGCGCTCCTCTTTGCAAGGCTGCAGCGAATATCTCGGCTGGTGCAGCGCGCGAGGGCCTACGGACACGCAGAAAGAGAAATCTGGTAGTGGTGGTGGTGGTGGTGCTGCTGCATGCGCAACGATGTTGCCTACATTTTTCACGGATCTCGTAATGTCTCGAGTAGGCTGGTGCTTACGGATCGAGGTTGGTTCAGGGCTCTTTTATAACGTTACGCCCCCCGAGCTGTGTACACCGGATGACTAATGGTATTTCCGTGTAAACAAAATCTGGATGGTTCGTTGTAGAAGGCATGCTTTATGATGGGGCGGAAGACGTCCGATTGGACCGATGATAATTGCTCAACGCAGCCTTCTTACCGAGTCCATTTACAAGAAACTGCAGCAAGACGAAGCTGCCCCACTTAATCAAAGCTCGGTTTATGGCACGCGGGCGCGAATTTATCATGTCCCGTTATACTTAAAACAAGGGGAAAACAGTTAATCTAAGGGAGAAATATCTCCGAGTGAAGGACGTGGAAAAAGCGAGAACAATAATAACAAAAAAAAAAGAGGAAACGAAGAAGACGAGGAGGAAAGAAAGAGTGAAAAGGAGAGAGGAGAGAAAAATAGAGCGTAATTCAAGCCGGTAGCGCGCGAGCACAGAAAAGATGCTCAGGCATTTGTCGAGTCGCTAGAATCGAGGAAGATCCGGCGACGACGCTCGCGAGCTTCACGAGTGGGAACCTATTTACTGGGTCGATTCCCGACGTCGCGTGAAAGCAGCCGAGCTGCTCAAGTGAGGGGGGTCGCAAAGAAAACGAAAGAAGGAAGGAGAGAGAGAGACAGAAAGGTATACATCATACGCGAGGGAACGAAATTTTTTTTTTCTTCCAAATTTGGCGAGTTTTTAGAGAAAATCTTCATTTACGAAAGGATATGCGGAATTTTTGGAGAGTTTTTTTTTCCCCTCGCGATAGAAAGGTTACATGTCCGCAGTGATATCGGGCGTAAATAAGTAACTAGGTGAGTGAACAGATGAGCGAAGATTATATTCACGGTGACACACGGTAAACAGGGACGAACCCAATTTACGGTTTTTTGACATATTTTTTACATGGAATATCAAGTATAAATATGTAATATGTTGAAAAAATAAATTTAGTTAAGAAAGAATAAATTAAAACTGTTCCTTCATCGCTCAAGGCTCTCACAGAAAAACGCAACCGAATTACTTTTTATGACTAATAATTTGATTCGAATAGAGTATAGAGCGATAATAAAATTCTAAATGTGAGAAAGGAGAAGGTAACAAAGTAATCAAGAAGCTTGAAGCATGTACGACGAAAGTAGCTAGACATAGAGAAGACGAGAGTCATTCAAAATAATTCGAGACAAGAGACTGACACAGTAGAAGAGAAGAGGAAGTTGAGATTTCCCCTTGCACACGTATAAGCCATAGATACACGGAGAAGAGAAGGTGGGAGAGATCCATTCAACACAGTAAAACCACCAATCTCGAGAAGAGCTAAAGGGGCGTTTCTCTTTACTCTGTACCTGGTTTGAATTGAAGGTACGAGAGTACGCGACAATGACGAAGAGAAAATTGGAAATTTATAGATTGATATTTATCCATTTGTAAATGTATTTTGCATTTCAAAGGCATGCGTATTGTTCAGCCAATTATTGCAAAAGTTATTTCAAGCACAATATGTATATTTATCGGTAGCGGTAAGGTACCGGTTTTAGATTATTTTCTCTTATTTTTAGCTTATATGTACATTCTAATAGCATTAGTTTGATTATTTACTATGAATGTATTTTAATTTTTTACATTATTTACTTTCTTATTATCTCTTTTGTATTTTTTTTTGCAGCTATTCATTCTATTCAATGCCAAAGCTTGATAAAAAGCGGGTCTTTTGTTAATCAAATACTGTTCCCATGTATTTACATAGCTGATCAAAAATCCGATTGGAATTGAATTTAACGCAAAAGTTACTAGAATATAAGTTTTCAGGAAAATTATTCACACAAAGCACTAAATTTTCAACCGTGCACTACATTTGAAATATGCTCTTTATAATACCCTATGAATTTCTTAAAATCATTTGGATATTATTTTAAAGAGACCTTATAATTTTATAAAATCATTAAATTAATATATTTATCCAGTTCACAAAATAAATATCCCTAAAGTACCTAATGTCGACAAATTAAGATTCATACAGCCCCATTACAGCCCCGCGAAATTATTTCCTAATGAACGCGTAAATAATACTACCATAATAAATTCTTCATTAAATTGAATTAATACCTTTTAAGAAAGTATATAGCAACGCTCCCATGGAAATTAATCATCTCCCTCATGGTCTGAATAAAACTGATGTTGCTGCAAAAGCGCAGCAACCCTTATTACCACTCGCCCCCCCCCCCCCCCCCCCCCCCCCCC
>UELV01085252.1:0-18151 GCA_900490015.1 Megastigmus stigmatizans | reverse complement strand
CACTTGCTCATTCTCCTCTATTTTTTTCTTCATATCTTACAGATATAGCAAGCAAGGCTAACCTCTTCCGGCACTCGACGTGATAAAGTAATCCCCGAGTAAATACTACGGTCCCCGCGGAGAATATTACCAAGCCACTAAACAATGACGCGCGAGAAAATAAAGCCCTTCGGTGAATTTCAACCTCGTCTACCTCCCCCCTATCTCGCAAGACATTATTTAAAGAGGAGGGGGCCAGGCCGTGACAAATTGACCGAGCGACGCTGAATCGCATAATGTCATATATCCGTGCACGCTCGTCTTGCGTATATCGCCAAAAGATCTTCGCCACGTTCCGTATGAGGGGTGGGTATATACCGATGGTCCTCGAGGCACCACCTTCCCTCGCTCGCTCGCCATTTTCTCTTCATCCTTGTCCTCGCTCGCTCTTCTTCCTCACTTCCACGTGCACGTCAGCCGCGAGTAGACTTCCATTTCTCACTTCCAACCGGAAGGCCCTGTCCTTACACGGAGACAAAGAGGGAGAGAGAGAGTCGACCATTTTCGACGACGGTTCCTTTCTCTCAATTTTCTCCGCGATAATAGAATGCACGAGCCAAGGACTATGGGAAGGAAAAAGAAAGAGCGAGAGAGAGAAGAAAGGAGAGCGATAGAGGTAGTAGATGTACAACGAGCCGAGAGCGCGACCCTCGGAATTGCCACGCGAACATTCCCGTTCCTTCTGCTTGGGAATCCCGAGCTGCGATGAAAATCCAGCGACGTTCCTGCGGCTCCACGTCATTCTACGCGTCCTTTTTTCGCGATCGATTAAGCGGGGGACTAAGTTCCGCGAATAGCCTTTCCGTTCCGAGTAAGAGAGGTCATACGTTTATGCTAATGGAATTAATAATTGTAGGGTATCAGCGTGTTTTTGTACGCAAATGATCGGGCATCTTTCTCGCGCGAGTGGAGGCAAGAGGAAGGAATTCATTCGAGCGAGGATAACGCGCCTTCTTGCAAAACGCTGCTTTATTCAAATATTATGTAATCTCGTGTCGAGAACGCTTGATAAAAAAAAAGAATTAAATTATCTGGAAACTGAATTTAAATGTAAATAAGGGATCGAGTTGGGTGTTAAATTCTATACGGATAAAAATATAAACTGATTCTTCATCGATGACCCAGTTATACGTATAAACAGGAGAATGTTAAGCGCAATCATATTTCGCAAATAAATTAACAATACCCAAACGTTAGATCGAAATCCAGTTACCCAAAGGAAATGATTCAAGACTTTACAAATAAATAAATCAGGGATAGTAAATTAAATCATACTCGTGTAAATGTACCAAGCAACGAGGTATAAAATATTTTTAAAAAAAGCGGATCGTTCAAAGTGAATTTTTACACGTTCCAATAACCGCATCCCCCACCTAAGTCCAAGAAATTAATACGGCACGTTAGCTGCATCTTGCACACGGGTAGAAGCAAGCGTCGAAGCAGACCTCGAAGCGACACTCGACTTTCTCGCATCCCCGCCAGTACCGCCCGCCTCTACATCCGCCTTTTTATCGTCCAATTAATTCCTCGCGAGTCGAGCGCACGCACCGGGGGGGGGGGGGGGAAATATCGATGGGATTCTTTTACGAGTGTGCACGGCACCACCGTCTCGCGGCGCCGTCACGCGAATCCCGGCACCCGACTTAAGTTTATACCAACCCCACCCCCACTAAAAATCCTTCTCTCTCTCCATCGATACTTATTTCCTCGTTTCTCCACTCTTGCCCCGTCCTTATATACAAGCGCCTTTATACGACAGTCAATTTCGCCGAGATATACGTGTGTGCGTGGGTGTATGTGCAGGACGCGGCTCGTCTTTCAAGGCAGGAAAGTGATTTGGTCGTTTATTTCGCGTCACCGATGCCAAAAAGCTGTGTGCACCAGCAGCACCAAGATTGAGGCCAGCTACGTGTGTATGTGTATATATATATATATATGTGTGTGTGTATAATATACACGTGTGTAAGGGAGGAGTAGAAACGCGCGCGGGCGACGGATCGCGGCAATTCCCTGTTATTTATCAACGGTGTGAAAGGGACGCTGCTGCTGCTGCTATACTGCCACAGCCGCCGCCTCGCGCGTGTGCATGCATCCCCCACCCCTGACTCGGTCTTTCGCGCGTACTGGCAATTTGCCGTTGTTGTCGTTTCTCATTCGCGCGCGAAATATTATTCCGGATGGCGCGGGAATACGGGCCAGGCCATTTTTATCAATTTTCAACTGTGGAATTGCCGAGCTTTAGTGTCCCGTTCGAGAGAAGATGGGGATATAAACAATCTGCCTTGTCGTCGTCCTCGTCCTCGACGATAATCAGCTTCGTATGTGTGTACTCGTATTAATACTGTCTACTGAGTAATCGAGCGATAAGTGTGTTAAAAACTGCGGTTGGAGACCTATAATGGGTGTGTCCATTTCTAGACTATCTAGATAATCATTTTATGGATCAGCTGATAACTAAAATAATGCGCAGGTGTTAAAATAAACGACTCGATGATGATTCGCGCGAAGCTACATTAATAGGATGCCCAATGTTGTAGCATTACGCAATTCAAACGGTATACCGCTTCATTCAAATACACACCACTCAGTTTTGGTTCTCTCTAAATTTGAACCAGTGAAAATTGTACTTCTGTGAAAGTTGGTCCACTTCAAATTTTGGATAGTATTTCATCTATGTATAAAACGATGGTAAATTGCATAAACAACTCGGAAGCGTAACATTATGAAATTGTATTATAGTCGACTGGATACAATGAAAATTAGCGATGCATAATAGCTCAATTATAAGCGGACATAAAATTTAACTCGAAAGGCTAAATCGTTTGATTCACTGTACAAACTCGATAAAAACGGGGCCCCAGTAACGAGAATGACTTTCGTTACTTGCGTCGTAACGCGTTTACAGCAATCTATTAATTAAGCTTTGAAAGAGTCTTACGAACGCCATTAGAGAGTCCGTTTACAAATCCGGTTAAACCTCATTTACGAAGTCACATGAGTCTCGGCGCTAAATTCATAGAGACATCAAAGTCACACCTATACGAAGTGCATTAACTATAAGCAAAAACAAAACAATAATTTCTTCGCTCTCCATTATTCACAGGCGCATTACGATCCTAGAGAGACAAAAAATGTCAATATCCCGCCAGACATCGGGTAATTCGTTCGAATCGTCTTCCATACCAGTAGAGTAAAGAAAACAACCTACACATCTACAGTTCTCTCTCTCTCTCTCTCTCTCTCTCTCTCTCTCACACACACACACACACACACACGCACACATACATACACATGAACCGTAGGAGAACCTTATCCCGTTTCGATCTTTTCCAGTATTGCGCAGTTTGAATGTCAAAGAGAGACGCGAGAGAGAGAGAGAGAGAGGGAGAAGCAGCACCAGCAGCACGAGCAGTAGCAGCAGCATCAGGAGCTCGGCCTCTGCCGAGAGGAGCCTCGAGTCGGTGTACGGCGCCACCGAGTGTACGGCTAGGGTTTATTAGCTATTCCCACTGTGCAACCCTCGGCGTTTCCGAAAGAGAAATAAACAGATAGAGTAGAGCCCAGGATGAAGGAGAAGCAAAGTTGAAAGGGAAAGAAGCCAGGAGAGCGAGAGAGAGAGAGGGAGGAAAAAAGTGGTAGTAGTTGAGCGTGGATTCCTCGATAGGAGGGTAAAATAAACAGACGCGCGAGCGAGATGTGGGATAGTTTATTCTAGCGCGGTTAAGCAAAGAGCGGAATATCTAACCGGCGGTAGTAATTGATGATAATGCCGATAACCGCACGGCTATATACTTTTTCCATTCTACCTTCTGCGGCGGCGTGAAATCAGTTTTATCGCGGAGGGAACGAAGTTTCCGGAATGTGGGTCGCCAACGAGTGCACGATGGCTTTAATTATTGATGCAAGATTATGCAGGCACTAGCTAATTGGTCAACTTGGTTCGATCTGCTGCCGGAGGAGAACGAAAATTTCTTTCGTCTATGCGTGCGCACTATTCGTACACAGCTGAACGTTGGTAAACGAGCTTCGAGAGGTCAAAGATAACGATGCGAATACTTTAATATTCACGTATTCACATGGAGGAGCATTAACATCGAGCTTATTTTTAAATCTATATAGCAATAATAATGACTAGACTTCGTGGATAACTTCTGCCATACTTTTTACGTGAAATTTACTCAGGGGCAATGACATTTGACCATATCGATATCTTAATCTCCTCCTAAAGCAAAGCAAAGGGCAAGTTTATTCTTGCAGAAAGAAAAACCCAAAGACGTGGAAATGACGGAAAAGCACGAGAGAGAGAGAGAGAGAAAGGGAGAGATCAAAGGAGAAGAAAGACAGAGGCTGGGAATGTAGCTTCGAAAATGGGGAAATTCTGCGCGGTCCATCTGGTCAGGTGAATGGAAACACATGGAATGGCCGGAAGCTAAAGCATTCAGCTGTGCTTGGAGGGACTACGACGACGAGGGCGGCTTTAGTCTCGGCACGGGATGTGCAATGCCCGAATTCCGCGCGTCTTTCCTACACTTTAACCGTGTGCACGTCGCTCGGACGCGCCGCCCGTCTCTTGCCGATTTCGGCAATGCACGCAATGCGCCCACCTTATATGTGTATATATATACAATGCGTGTGTGAGTGTGTATTCGTCTACTCTTTGCTCTCCTCCACCTTCTCGCTCTCTCGCATGCGCAGACACGTTGCGTGAGTGAAATTTCGATCCGAGCCTATCTCCCGTAATGAATGCGTTAATTGTACCCCCCCCCCCTTTCTAATTATAACGAAGTTATATCTTGTTCCCTATTAGCCACTACCTCGTGTAATATTTCGTTAAAAGGTTAGAAGTGGGATATTCCATTGTGCGATAAAAACAATTGACCATTGAAGGGATTAATAATAAGCACATGTATAGGCGACTTCTTTCTTAGCTGGTACTAATGAGAGAGTTAATTAATGGTGTACCGATGGTACAGGTTTAGGTGAAACAATAAGTGATGAATTTTAATTACTATTTACGCTAAAACTCTTCGCTTCCGGTGATATAACTGGTAAATGTTAAATATATGCAAACTTCTTTATCGGTAATTATTCATCGCTGGAAAAACAAATGTTAATGCGTTTCATTACGTATATCTATTCGGAGCCTGGAAACTTTGTTTGCGACCCACTTTTCACTTATGCAATTCAAAATTTAGTACACATTAATTCGATAATTTTTTTAATGCGGAGTAATTAAATTAAGAAATATTATAAATTCACGAAACCGTATTGGCATATTGTACAATATTGTGCTCCATATAATATAAAAATCAAATGTTTATTTTATAGGAACTTGTAGCATATCACTGTCTACAATTTCTCTTTTCCAATAATTACAGTAATCACCTCTTGCTATTCGCCACTTCTTTTCTCCGAGTCTAAATTCACTGAAATGCAGCCGCCACTTTTCAAAACTAAGTACACGAATTAGCATTCGTCGTTTACTGCATGGACAATAAACATATTCATTCGTCCGCCAACTCGGGCCCCTCCCCAGAATTCGAAGCAATTCACTACAACCTCTATATGCTTTTCCGCGGAAAAGGCATAAAGCAACAGCCGCGGGTTCGCCTAAGCTTGGGCTGCGCTTTAAAAATTCAAGACCGACCAAAGGGGAAAAAATGCTCATAAAAACCCGCCCGAGCAACACTTTATACTTTCGCTATGATCATGCGACTTTAAAGAAAAGCCCCAAGTCATTAAACGGAAATTTACGACGGTATACACGGCCGGGCTCCTCTTCTCTCTCTCTCTCTCTCTCTTTCTCTCTCTTCACACACGCACACACACATATACACATACACACACGCATGTCAAAGGTTCGAGGAGGATATTTGTTGTCGAAGGGGGAGGGGGAGGCGAGCGACATTAGACAGATTGCATTCAGCACGCATCGCGCATCCTGCAAAATAAAACGTTGACGAGCTCGTAAAACTCCCAGATAATAACTTGACAGTCTGATGTTTGGAGGCAGTGTGTGTGTGTGTGTTTGTGTGTGTGTGTGTATGTGTGTGTATGCGTTGACGCGAGTAGAGGTACACGCGTATGCGGGAGAAAGAGTAGGCGCACGCTTGCGACCAACGAATATGATATGTCTATATAGATATAGGCAGAGCGGCTCGGAGTTATAAGCTCGAGCCGGTGTAGACCTCGGTGCAGCCCAGTACATACCTAAACGTTTATTCAGAAAGTAATGACCCGTCATACGCGCCCCGGGAGCTTTCGAGCTAGAAAAATGAGTTTAACACTTGTCACTTCCACGTTGCCGACGCCGCCGCGCACATTCCCCGCGCCCTTATACCCGTCCTTGTCGCCCGACCTCGTAAAGCACCGACGATGCTTTTTCACATATACGCTTGGCTGCTACTACAGCTGTGCCTATATGTACACGTTCGTGCGATTAAATTTAAAAAAAAAAAAAAAAAAAAACAAGCAAGCAAAGAGTTTGACCCCACAGTTTTATGGGGCGAAAACAGAATTGACGAAGATAATGTCTGGCGAGCGCTGCTTTTGAGAGCTGGTCGCGCGAAATATTGTGCGAGGGGTTCAAGGCGAGGAAAATTAGGTTGGTAAATTTACAAGTTTGGCGACAAAACATGGCGACTCGGAATTTGTGTATAGGCTCGCAAGCTGGGTATAGTATAGCTATTGCCACATACCCGATCAAAGAGATTTGTAAAAGATATAATACGATATACATGAGCATAGGGATAAGAATATGAATAATCAAGTCGAGAAGCAAAAGTGTCCACTTAATTAAATTACGCACTATAGGAAATAAAAGCAATTCGAGCTCTTCGCCCACCTATACTCGCGAGTATAGTTGTTCATTCTTACTTTTTAATCCGACGAGTATACTTTTGTAGCTTGTGTGTGTGTGTCCCGAGGGACGACGAAAAACAAAACAAATATAAAAGAAGGGGAGAATAGAGGGAAGAAGAAAAAAAAAGAGCCTCGCACCCACGTGTATATATATATACGGGCACACAGGAGCGATAAGACAAAGGTGAAGCGAGTCAAAGCAACAGCTCAGGCCAACGGTAACGCAACAATCGACCACCGCTCGGAGGATGATTAAAGCTCCTTTGTTAAAGGGGTCGCTGGGAGTAATCAATCAGGTCGAAGGTCGCGAGAGTCGACGTTATACGAGTCGAGACAAACCCAACAGCAGCAGCACCAGCAGCCAGTGTGCCTCGCACTCGGTATATACCTCCGGATAAACGGAGTTATCGAGCCCCAAAAGGCACATAACTCCTGGACACGTCGTGGCGCTCGAGCCAATGTATGTATACATATGCGAGGAGTACGTGAATGTGTGTCTGTGTGTGTGTGTGTACAGGCGAACAATTGCGTCGGTTAGGTCCCTTAGCGTCAAGCCAGTCGGATAGAGCGAGAGACCGAGCGGGCCTTGCGGGATTTCAACGCTTATAGGATACTCGCCGCTGGCGTATATACGCGCCTCGCCCTTCTTCCCTTCCTCGAAATTCTCCGCTCTCAAATATTTCTCACTACCTCCCTTTGTAATCCCCGCAGTAGACCACATTTTAATTGATAATCAGAACCGAATTTAATCGAGGCGCCAGATTGTTTACATCCGCGGAAATCGAGCGTATAGACTGTAGGGATTTGGTAAGGGTGTATGCGCTTATAGCTGCTTTGTAAGCTGGGCTGGGATCGTTAAGGAAAGCATATACCGTTGGACTGTGAATTTTCTATCGCCATCCTGGCGAAGGTCGGTGTGGATTTACCGCGGCAGCTTGACGAGGTATCTTCTCGAGCTGGTCTCTCTCTCCCCCTCTCTCTCTCTCTCTCTGTCTCTCTCTCTCTCTCTCTTGGCTTTAGGCTTCTACAGAGCAAATATAGGCGAGTCGAAGGTTACACGAGAGAATATGTAGCTGAACTCGCGAGGGTATATATTTATATATATATATTTGAATGTGAGAAGCTTGTACAGTACTTTGACGGTCGGAGATGGTTCTTCCTTGTGCAAAAGTAAATCTTTCTTTGGCCGCAACTATTACATTAACATTGGTTTCAGGTACGTTCAGTTGAGTACTCGCGTGTGTGGTCTCGTATATTTATATTTGGACATGCTGGCTATGTTCAAACAAGAATAGGGCGCGATTTTTCCGTGAAATTTTGAGCGTTTACAAAAAAAAAATACTGTTTGATGAGTAAGATGAAAGCCATTATTTTAGTAGATGGTATCGGAATTGGATTCTGCAAACATAGATAATAGCGTCTTTTTTTTATTTTTTATTGTTATCTGTATTATTAAGTATCATAAATCGAACTTCCCTATTACTGCAAGTTCGTACAGTCAAGGCTTAATCAAATATTCTCAACGGAGAACTCGCTCGCACTATTCCTATTTGGCAAACGTCATTATACCGCATGGAATTTCCGGATGAAATAAAAACTTAATCAACTGCGGCAAAGCCTCCTAATTATTACATGACCACACGGTTCGGCCGAGACAAGATAAAAGACAGAGAGAGAGAGAGAGAGAAAGAGAGAGAGAGAGAGAGAGGGAGGGAGAGAGAGGGAGGGAGAGAGAGAGAGACTAGGCACGCGCTCCACTCGTCCCCCACATCCCCAAGAACAAGAGAGATAATCATGAGCCGCATAACCCGTTTAACCTCGTCCTTCCATCCACCCGTCCCAAAGATATTGCCCTCTAGACTCTCCTGTATAGCCGAAAAAAGAGTCGAAATCACGCGGAGGATGGGAGAGAGAGAGAGACGGACGAACGTGACACGAGAGAAAGAGACAAGCTACCGTATATAAACCCACCCACTGCTGCAGAATCGATAAGTCGCACGTGCATGAGATAAGACCGTACGATAACTTGGACTCGGTCCCTTCGAGGTAAAGTCCCGAAAGGGTTGACGTGCTCCCAAGCTTTCACTGCACACATACAGTCAGATTGAGAGAGAGAGAGAGAGAGAGAGAGAGAGAGAGAGAGAGAGACTCGAGGCTGCACATGCGAGGCTATAGCGCTGCACCGAATCCCTCGTCTTCTTCTTCCTCTTCTTTCTCTCTATTTTCTGAAAGCGTCTCGGACGACGAACGGTAAACTGAGTCTCTTTGTCTCTCGCGGAGGAGGCAAAAAAGTAGGGAGAAAAATGTCTCGGAGTAAATAAGGGTTTCGCTGGTGTCCTGGAAGGATATATGTATAAGGAAAGATATACGGCGAGTGACACGGTACATAAGAAATACATGTGTACTTTTGTTACATTCAGCAATTTCATCATATACCGAATAAATTAACAAAGAGGATGATTTAGCCGATTATTCGTGATGTCGGTACTTTTAATTGTCGAAATTTTATTTTTCATAATTACATTTCATCACAATTTCATTCGCCAAGTATAAAGTATATAGTCGTGTAACTTTTCAAGTTGATAAACATTTCCATTTGCTCGGAATCAACAACTCAATTCCGTGCCGTGTCACGTGGTGCTCCGAAAATTCTTACACAATTCACTGCCCATTTCCCTCTTCCGCTCGCTCGCAAAACTATAGTACGTCTTTTTAAAGGAGAAAAATGTACCGGAGTAAATAAAGGTTCGACACTGTCATGGATCGAAAAATAAAGCGAGAGAGAGAGAGGCAAGGGTAGGTGGGGGGGGGAGAAGAAAAAAAGAGACAGAATGAGCTACAGAGTAATAGAGCATGCGGGAGCGAAGCTTAGGTTATAAAGTGGCGTCCACAAGGGATGCTCGATTTAATCTCGATGCGCTTAAGAGAAAAGAGACTTAGATAGAATCGATGACTGGCGGTTTCCGGTTGATAAATCCTCGATAACCGAAAGGGTAGCAAAGCACGCGCCGCTACCTTGTCCCCTCTGCCTCCTCTTCCTCTCTCCCTCCGTCTCCCTCTCTCTCTTTCTCGTCGATCTTCGAAAAATCCAATAAGACGGGCTTCCAAGGTCCACGAGGCACTACCACCACCACTTCGATCCTCTACGACTGATTTAGCACTTTTTACGATCCTCCGCTCCCAAGGAGGACACCTTTCTCCTCGGTAAGCAAGGGAGGAAAGTCGAGACAACGAATTGACTTAGATGAAGGTTGTATTTATTTAAAGTTTAGATAGGAGGTTTACTTTATGGGCGCTCGATGACTTAAGGATACTCTAGAGATATCCGAAATGCTGAGGCGCGCAAGCACATTTCGTAAAGTGACTTTCTTTTTAGGATGCACGCGAGAGAATAGCTTTCTTTTTTTTTCCCAACCCCGAAAAACAATGTAAGTTTGTAGTGTGAAGATTGAACGAGGTTGTTATGAGTGTGCGTATAATTGGTGTTATTCGTACTTAGATGCTAAATTTGAAATTAGCGAAGATGAAAGACACGCTTTCAGATACGTTTTTACCAATACCATTTCTCGGTACGTGTAACTTTATCCGGTCTTTTCTTGCCATTTCTCCAGAGACGCATATAGAACATAGTTCTGAAAGTTGAATATATGTAAAGAGGTAGATGCCAACAGCTTTTTATTAGGTCTTGCTATATGTTTGACATTCATTTACTTACATGAAAAATATGATTCTGTTTTTCCAACATTTCATAAACATGTTTTTATTTTTTTTTTAAATGTGTCTACGCGTACCTACTATATATTTTACCATAACTTTCCGAATATTTGTCATAAAAATTCCTTCGCTACATAGCTACGTTCAATAAAATCTTCAAATATGTTAGTTCTGTAAACGATGACATACATACTAATTCGAATGCTACATGCGCAAAAGTCATCATATACTTCTTGGTTCAACAACAACCAATTCCTGACCAAATACAGCCACACAACCCCTCACACACACACACACACACACACACGGTATACACCTATATCGAGAAGACAAATACGTCAGCGTAGATAATAGTTCCTTAATAGCTACTAAAATAGAAGGAGAGAAGGCAAAAGAAAAAGGGTGGGGGCGGGGGAGAGAAGAGGTGAGGAGGAATATGTGCGACGCGGGACACGGCCTAACTCGCGGCGCCGGAATGCTAACGCGTGTATATATCGACGAAGATTGAAGCGGTAATCCCGGCTCGGAAGCACCGACCATTTCGTTCGCCAGTCTCGAGAGCGTAGCGCGCAGCGACTCGACCCGCTTATATCGGACCTATTTTACTTTGGAGCTCGCGCAGCAGCTGGAGGTAGAGAGAGAGGAGGAGGAGGAGGAGGAGGGAGAGACTCGCGAGACGAGCTAGGCAAATCCCGACGCTTTTAGTGCCACTGAATCATGGAAGGCAATCGTCGAGTGATTGATTCCTCAATTCCGTTTAGTCTATACCGCTCCCGTAGCGCTCATACGTCCTCTGATTCAATTCGATTCGGTACAATTATAATGGTGTATTGCGAGCTGTCTTTCCTGTGTGGGAAATGTATTGTTCGAGACTTTTTTTCCAGCTTAACTGCCGCTATAATTTGTGTGACTCTATTTGTTGAATACTGCGAGCGATTAAACGATTTGAGGGTTAAATAAGTTAACCTCCACTACGCATAAAGCTGAGTTAACTCGTCCTGCAGGTCTATACATTTTTCATCATAACTATTGATCTAATTCAATTAGATATATTTATAATGGCTTAAATGAAATCTGAAGTACTAAAGAATAATGCGTATTTTAGTCTAATTTAGAAATACATGTATTGCATTATAAAAACAACTTTTGCCAGAATAACTCTATTACGAGATGACCTGACAAGTCATAGTTAAAAGTACGGTAGAAAAACGTTATATTTAAAAGTAATATTGATTATTTACGAATGCATGCTTTCAGCTTTCGTAATTCATCGTTATATATTGATACTCCTGGGCATGCATATAATTTACAATTTCTTGTATATTAATTCGGCCATTAAATGCAGCGTGTACATTAGTAATTTACAATATAAGCATTGTACATTCAGTAGCGGCTGATTAATTAAATTTATATTTGCTAAACCATATATAGTAATGCGAACTATAAGATTATTATTCTCATTATTCTGATTAGGTTAATCCAGCAATAACATATGCGTGTGCTAATTGAAATTCTACTAATTTCCATGCTAGTGCCACTTTTTTCCCACCACTTTCTTTACAACCACATTTTTATAGTGCAAACGATAGATTTGACTTTAATGATCAATAAAGCGCACGAAATAAAGCACGAAACGTTCAATATCAATGATACTTAACTATGCAACGCAATTGAACGTCAGTTAAAGCTTGTCTATTTGAATCTTTCGAGAGCAGATTCTGCTCTCGGCTACAAATACAGACAATGATTGACGTATGAAATTCGAAACGTCTATTATTATAGGGTAAGATATCATATATACTGCGATAGACATTTTGCCCAATAGTATTATAATTGATATTTTTACACGAACAAAACTAATAAAGAATCCTTATTCGTCAGTGATTTTTTTGTCACCTCGAATTATTTATTCCAAGATCGTATCGGTTTAGTCAAAATATCGCTTATCGGTTTATTAAAGCATCTGTTTACGGAAATCATATCTTGGCAGATGTCACGAGATCATTTCTCTTCAGGCAATCCGTATCAAAAAAAGTCGTTTAGATATACTTGTCCCTTACCCTACCATACGTCAAACTACCATCGGCTCAAGGACGCTTCTATCCACTTAGGAAATCAACTGTCACTTCCTACACGAATTCCATTACGAAAAAAAAGTAACTCCCCCTAAAATGCTCGATACGACAAAACAGTCCTTTACAACTCCATTCGAAAAACCTTCGAACGTACGCGGAACTTAAACGACAGTAGCAAAAGTAATTCGTCATGTCGAATTGGCTCGAACGACAGCAGCTGCATATACTCGGGCCACCTCGAAAAAGCCTCGCACTCTCCCCGTCTGCGACGTATATATACAGATGCCGAAAGCAGACGAACTACACAGGCAAGGACGCGGAGACGCGCGTAGTACAGTGTGACGAGCTGCAGCACTTCTCTCCTCTCGGTTCCGCGATAATTCACTGCCACTTGGCGAATACGCCATACGAGTCGGCTGTGTGTGTGTGTGTGTGTGTGTGTGTGTGTGTGTGTGTGCGCGCGCGCGCTTATGTGTGGGTGGATGAGTGCGAGCGTTCTGGGTTGTAGGATACCGAGTCATCCGCTGAATTTCACCGAGTGAGCGGTTGCCGCGCTTTGAAATAATCCAATCCATTTGTTGGGATGGCGTCGCCAGAGGAAGAGAGAGAGAGAAGGGATGTAAATGCTGCAGAGTGGAACACTGTGAGAGAAGGAATGAAAATAGTTTCGGGTAAACGAGGAGGACTAAAGAGTTGCTGTGGGTGTGGGGGAGTGACTGACGAAGAGTGGATTTCTTGACAGGAAACTTTTCAGATTACGGTGTCGTGCGTTTTTTTCTTCTGTACTCGGCTCAAAAATTTAGTATTATTCTTTTGATTTCAGGACGATGGTAAATGAAATTGTACCGCTTCGAGGGAAGAGTAAGCGTTGGTTGTGAACTTGGAAAGAATAATGCACGTTAATTACTATAATCGAAGAATGAGAAAAAAACAAGAACCACACCGCGGACTGTCAAACAAATTCCCTGACACACGAGCAGGCTATGAGTCTACGCATCTCCATAGGCAAGATTCGGGCAAACGACAATGGGGACGAAGTAAAGAGCGGGAAAAGCATTGAGAACGAGAGACGAGGAGTGGCGGAAGAAGATCGGTGAGCACGAGACCGAATAATAAGGATGGCAAAGTGCGCTCCGAGGTATTCGAACGTATACGGCGCGCGGCAGCAGCAACAGCAGCACGGATTTGTTGCTGTCACCAGTGCTACACGTTATATACAGGCGCGACTGGTAAGTGCTCGAGTGAAAAGCCCGTTTCCTGCGGGAGAGAAAGAGAGAGAGAGAACTATATAATGCGTACGCGTCTGTTGCCGAGGTGAGTGCCGACGATGCCGACAATATCGCGGAGGTAAAGACACTCGGAAAGTTCGGCTAATAGAGGAGTCGAGCGAGCGAATGCCTTTGACTCTCTCTCTCTCTCTCTCTCTCTCTCCACGCCATTACCTCATTTCGTATATACACTTATTTGTGTACGTGTGGGTGTGGGCTTAGATATACGCGATTTGTGCGAGAAAATCACTTCTGCTATTCTATTTGATTTTGTGTATATCCTTTTGTCGCGTCGTCATCGCCGCCGCCGCATGTTCAGATTTCGTTTCGCTTTTGAGATAAGATTTCTTGTGCTTCTTCGCGCAAACGGCACCGAGTTTCTATTTGCCTCCGGGGACGTTGACTTCTTCTTGGACGACCCCGTGCGCGACTAAAATCTCTGACGCTCGACGTTACGAATAAAGATTTCTGGTCTTGACGCATTGTTCGCTGCTTTGGATTTGGTTTGACATTTTTGGTTTGTTAATAATACAACGAATAAACAATGATTTTACACAGTTGATAGACTGAGATGAGCCGAAAGCGATATTGCCGATGGAACTTGAATCATTAAGATGATAGATTTTTGCAATGCTTGCAAAAGTCCCGGAACTTTTTGCTCTATAATTTAGCGGGATTCCAATTTTCCACTTGAACGCGCGCACCGCCGCCAGTGATAAGCCGATGCATAAAGTACCATAAAAAACCAGATCACCAACGAATAAGTAGATAAAGATGGTTATAGTCGGACTTTAAATGGATTTTCCTCGCGTTAACTGGCAAAACTTGATGCACAAATATTTAATAGGATTTTATGCTGCAGCGATATTCCCGGGGTAACATGAAAACTCGCTCAGCCCTCTCTCTCTCTCTCTCTCTCTCTCTCTCTCTCTCTCTCTCTTTCTCATTCACTTCATTTCGATCAATGCAAATCGAGAGCACTTTTAAAATTTGGCATGCAGTTATAAAATTGCCCGCGAAACATCTCACAAAAATAAATATCAACGCGTCGTAAAAGGTATTCTCAAATGCACTCGAGACAAGTCGAGAATTTTTCGATAAGTTATTTCAGCAAAAATAAGGGAAAAAAAAGCCCAAAGTATACATTTCGACGGCGAAAGCGTTGCGCATTTTGCCACGTATAAGAGAAGCGAAAACTACAGGTCCGGTGCCAAAGAAACACCGTTAAGTATATGTATTTCTATGCACTTATCTAAACAAACCGTTACGAAGAAAAAGAAGAAAAACGCGTTGAAATGTCGACATCAAATGTGGCACCGACCTGTAAAACGTTTCCAACTCCTGGTCGAAATATTTTTATTCTTTCAAAGCCAAGAAAAAAGACGGTCGAGTAAATAAATAAAGTATTCGCGACCGTGCAAAGTCCATTTAATTAGATATGCATCAAAACCTTAAAATACAGTTTACCACGGGCTATGTTTTCGTTCTTTTTTTTTTCGTTTTGTTACTGTTCGCCGCTGCACAAGTAGCTACAACTATAAAGCATTTGGTTAAGTGGCGTCAAGCCAGACGGCAGAGTGTCGCTGTTTTGTTGTTCTCTTTTGCCCCTTTTTTCCGCACTGTTCTTGCGCCGCGTCGTGCAAATATGAGGGGTAGAGAGCGCTTGAGAGAGAGAGAGAGAGAGAGAGAGAGAGAGAGAGAGAGAGATAGGAAGAGAGAGAGAGTCGAGTTCATTTCAAAAATCAGCCGACAAGCCGAAATTCCGGGTTTCTTCATGCAGTGAAAAATGCCTGAAGCTTTACCTCTCTCTCTCTCTCTTCCTCTTTCTCTGTACACGCTGCAAAACAATGCCCGTTTTTCCGTGCCCGGCTACATCCGATTTTCTCTCTTTTCATTTCTCTACTCGTTCTCAACCTCCCTTGTTTCAACTTTTCGTACTTTCGCCTTCCTTCCTCTCGTCGTATATTTGTTGTGGTTCCGATCTCGCGTGGTTATCATGAAATTTTTCATAATGCTAACTTAATTATTACACACTGATGATTAAATCAAGTCCCTGCATTTCGAAATTATTGGATGAATTGTTATACTAATTATATTATGCAAAAATTCGTGGAAATAATTAAAACTCGTTGAATGTTAAAATTAATCAAGTTTTACAATTATTACACTGCACAATTTCTGAAATGATTGATTATAAACGAACGCATGAAGTGCATTGTAATAATGAAGTTGAATTCAAATCATTATATCGAGATTTTAGCTGTTCGCGAAAACGTTAGAAGATTAATTTTATAATTACACTCGCTGTTCCCATCCCCCCCAAAAAAAACAATGTACAAACGCAGACAGCAGGGAAAAAGGCATCGATATAAAGCAAGACAGTAATAAACAGCAATTAATCTCGAACTTTCAAGCCTCTTTTTTCACTACCCCCAGCCGCCTTCTTGTTACTCCATATCTCAGCGCAGATCCACCGTTTCAGCCGGGCAGTCCTCGTCGTCACGCTCGCCGTCCCGCACTGGCAGCAACTCTCGTGTTTTCGACCCTGTTACAACTAACGTATTTCTCTCTTAGACCGGGGTAGAGTCGTAACGCGCGCGCCGGGGCGCACACAATTTTTTACCATGCCCATCTAACTTTCGCGCCAATTATTCATAGCGCCACTCGAGGAATATTCAGTTTTCCTCGGGCGAGCGCTCACCAGGTCATGGCGCGCCTTATTTATGCCTCGGCTACTCCGCCGCCCGGCTTAAATCCATACACCACCGAAAGAGAGAGAGAGATAGAGAGAAAGAGAGTCCAACTGTTCTCCGTTTTTGCACCTTCAAAATTCATTAATTTATGCCCCTCATGATACGAATGTTAGCTGGGACTGCGGTTGCCAATGCGAAACGGCGTCGGCGTCGGCGGCCACCTCGCGCGGAAAAGCCACGACAAAAGTTTCAATGGCTCCCCCGTTGTTTCGCCAGCTCTCGCATACGCTCCCGTCTTTTTTTTTTTCACCTTGCCGCGCGCTCCACGTCGATGATTCAGCGCAAAGTTCAGCTGCAGTTTGTTTTAACGCGCCGCGTAAGCTGCGTTTTTTCACACCAGGACGATTTTCTAATTCAACATTTAACGAGCGATAAAGACACGTGAGAAAAATGAAAGGGCGCTCGATCGCTGTTTTATATTTTTTTTGTTTGGTCGTAATAGACCGGGAGCGGCGGTGAAAATTTCAATTTCCGCAGCTTTTTAACGCTTAGAAAGTGGATTTCGATAGAAAAAAGAAGTATAATCAACGCGATAACCTAGCGAACGAAAAAAAAGGTGCGAGTACGATTATACGGAATTTTTAATGTTTTTGCCTTTCTTTTGTCGAGCCGAACCCCTATCATTATACTATACTTCGTTTGTACGCGCGCAAGTTAAATTCACTCGGCAGCTCGCCCACATTAAATTTATCAACTCTAGCGCAAAGTTTGAAGTAGATATTTCACCACTATCTATAAAAATAATTGGGGCAAACTTTTCGAAAAATTCTCCCCCCCGGGAATACGATTTTTTTCGCCCGACAATTAGTGAACTTTCCTCGCGCAACTACATTTGCCGAGCCACTGAACTAATATTTTAGAAAATCTTCCAAGCCCACATACACACACACAATGTACACCTTAACTCACGAGAAAATATCTATTTGTTTTTCCAGCTCGACGACAAACGCGCAGCATCGGCCATAATTGAAGTCGGTCTTCTCGCATCTGAACAGATGCCCAGTGCACAAACACGCCGAAAAACACACTGCACGAGCCGGGACTTGTCCGGAACGAGGTGCGCGGATATATATATATGTATAGGCAAGTTGGCCCGTATATAGAGAGCTGCTGTGTCAAGCTCACGATAGTCGAAGAAAGAGGGAGAGAGAGGGAGGGAGAATGTAGCTGCCCCCCGCGCGCGCATATGCTCTCATGCATTTATTTATGGGGTGATCCCCCCGGAGGAAAGAGAGAGAGAGGAAGACTCGCCAGATGTGCTCTTGCTCTCCGAGAGCCAAGAGCCAGTTAGCGGCCATCGCGCGCGACGTCCCGGCTATGCCGGATTTACATTCGTAACTTTTGCGGCTTAACGGGCAGAAACGCTTGTACACACATACACACGTACACACACACACACACACACACACACACACACACACACACACACACACACACACAC
>UELV01085248.1:0-13491 GCA_900490015.1 Megastigmus stigmatizans | reverse complement strand
AGAGAGAGAGAGAGAGAGAGAGCGCGCAAAAGACGATGAATATTGTATCCCGTGAAAAACGCATAATCGAGAGAAAGAAGAGAGTGTTTGTGACGAATAAGTATCGTGCAGCAACAACAGAAGAAGAAAACGACGAGGACCCGTCGAGCTCTCCTCCCCACCACCACCACCATCACGACGTTCAGCTGCCACACACGTATACACTACATACACAGTGAGAAATAAAAAAAAATAAAACACACACAGATTGTGATTTTTCAAATTTCTTCATCCCCAAGATTTTAACGGAGCGCCGCAGCAACGCGTTCTGCGAAGAGGGCCAAGGAGAAAAAACGATGCGCGCATAATATAATCGAGGCGATTTTTCCAACAAAAATGACTGACCGGAGAATCGCTGTGCTGGAGGAAGTCTTTGAGTGAAAGAAAAGAAAGCTATTAGAGCCGGACGGTACGTTTATTCTTCCCCCCCTCCTCCCTTCCCTCCCCCCATCCGACATGTGGAAAGGTATCTATCGTAGTATTATTAGGGAAAGTAGCGTGTAGCCCGTATAATTATTGATTTTTCATCGGAGGATAATGAAGTAAAAGAGAGATAGAGAGAAAAAAAAAGGTAAACAAGGAGAAGCAGGAGGAAATGATTATTATATCGAGGGGCAATTTTTGTGTAGGTGCGCGCCGAACGACACGCGAAACTATATAATGCCTCCGCGATACGAGAGGGAAGAAACTTCGTCATGAGATACGCGCAGAGTTTTGATGAGTTGACAGCGAGGAAATAAAGAGTGAGAGAGAGAGAGAGAGAGAGAGAGAGAGAGAGAGCGACGATTAATTTTTAGTAGGCGCCTCGTGGCGATACGACATAAAACGGTGTAAAAATGTATGTAAGATATGATTGTAAAAAAGTTTTAACTTAAAATAAATTAAACGATAAATCGTACACCATAGTGGACTGGATGTTTTATTTTTTTCTTGCAAAAACGCATAAAAAAGGATTGTCATCCCATTTTATCTCATTTCCCTTTTTTTCTGTTCATTCTAGATCGCAAAGCGAGACCGTAAGTATATACAACACAAGATGAATCATCGTCTGTCGTTTTTCCACAGATTCCAATCGACTGGTATGACAAATGAAGATAATTTAATTAAATTGAGTGTTTTTATGAGAACGTAACGAGTTTTAAGCTGATTCAACATTCTTTACTCGCACAGGAATCGAAGAAATTCAGTTTTTTTTTACTACATCTAAATGACGTTTCTCATCGATGCGGAATAAAAAAGTCTCGAGTAAAAAATCGATATTTTCCACATTGCAAGGAACAGGTGCTCGCGCAGCAAAAAAAACATATATAATACGTACGATTCGTAATAAATCGCCATCAACACGAGCTATATAATGACTGAATAAGCGACGATAAAAGCGCGCTCGTAAAGAAATCGAAACAAAAGTTATTTCATCGCCTATAACGATTCGCGCGCGCATAAGTAATCGCCACACGGCACTCGACGATCCATAAATAAAATGCCCGGCGTGTATTTCATGCATATTTCAGCAAAATCCACACATTACGTATTCGAGCAATTGCGAATTCAGTCAGCTGCCGGATAACGAAGAGAGAGAGAGAGAGAGACAGAGAGAGAGAGAGAGAGAGAAAAAAGGATGGAATATAATGAGGCAAACTCGGCCAGCCATTAAACTCCAACATCTCTCGGCCGCGATGGATAATAATAATGATTGCGAAATTTATACGGTGACGGGGCAATGGAAGGATGCAGAATCCCAGACGCGCGATTGGTCGTTTTGCTTATAGGCTACCGTTACATCGCCTCCTCGCGGTAATTAAAACGTCGGCTTTCCTTCCTTGCTATGCTTGCTTGTTTGCACGAGTATGTATAGCGTTCGGGAGGAGATGACACGACCGTTTAGAATATTTATACGTATATATATATATATATATATTTGCGCGTTAGGCGGAAGAGGCGCGTATAGTGCAATTTGTCGTGTGAGTGTATGCAGGATTTTCCTTTGGGATATAGGAGATATGTTTGGCGAGCGATGAGTGAGATTCTATTTTCAGAGAGATTGGAACCCGACGAATTGATTTCCATAAAATCTTGCGGGAATCTCCCCGTTCTCTCGCTGTTATATCGAGGAATCGAGAAACGCTTGTCTTTTTCAGAGTTTAGTAAGATGCGGGAATGAAGTTTTCATCAAGGTGAATAAGAGGGAATATTTTGCTTAAATTTATTGATGTATATATTTTTTATTACAATTATATTTTAAAGCAAATTCTTTTTTTTTTTTTCTTAAAATTCAATGCCGATAACATGAAGTAAGACATTATATTTTCAAATCTATCTCTTGATAATAGACGAATTTAATTACAAATTTAATCCCGCGCATCGTAAAGAATCAACCGTTGATCCCACGTTGCGGAAGCGGTCATTTCATTCATCGAATCAAAATGTCATTAAAGATAAA
Organism: Megastigmus stigmatizans; assembly: GCA_900490015.1. Classification (NCBI taxonomy): domain Eukaryota; kingdom Metazoa; phylum Arthropoda; class Insecta; order Hymenoptera; family Megastigmidae; genus Megastigmus; species Megastigmus stigmatizans. Next base: position 11,012 of record UELV01085248.1, on the reverse strand, counting down.
CGCACAGATCTCTCGATATTGCTTTGCCCGAAATTCCAACGATACAAAACATCCCAAAATCGCGTAAACAAATGCGCGGCACACGCACAGAGTAAAAAAGCGAGAAACTCGAGAGAGACAGAGAGAGAGAGAGAGAGATCGGATGCAGATTAACCAGATCATCTCGTATCTCGTATCCGCAACTATTTACCTCTCTCTCTCTCATTCCCCTCCAATATACAAAACTCAACCGCGCACATCTTCGTCAGAGCGCTGCCATATAGTATATACAGTGGATCGTCTGCGCCAGATCGATCGGGACACGAGTATATATATGTCTGTATGTGTTGCAACACACAGACACATCGAAAAAGCCGCTTCGGGTATTAATTAAGACGTGTAACTCAATTAAAAGGCCCTTATCGCAGATACGAGGTGTTTTCGCATGTAAATCAGTGGTGGGATAGAGAGAGAGAGAGAGGAGAGGTTTAGGGATAAGCGATAAGCGGCGCCGACGCCGCGCACCGATTAAACGATATATATCGCGGTCGCTCGCTCGCTCGTGCCGATTATTATCAAAATCTCTCTCTCTCTCTCCGTGCAGTCTGCGTGTCTGTGTGTGTATGTGTGTGAGCAAGTGGTTGGAAAAAGCATCCAGAGCGTATAGATAAGCTGTATACATTGTACGCGCGAGTGTGTGAGGGAGAGAGACGCCGCGCGGGATTACTTAAAATGCGAATAAATTAGGCGAAGGGAGTTTTTGCACGTTGCCTCTCACTTATATATGTGCTTTAACCTCCTTCTTTCCCTCTTCATTCGTCTTCCTCTCTTTCTTACATGTATACTCACGGCGTATATACCGTAGTTTGCATTATGCTTGAATATTCGGATCGTCTGCGCGGCGTCGTTATGCGGCGTGAACCGGAGGCAGAGTAGACATTTTTCTGCGGGATTCTGCGTATAACTGCGACTACACTTTTCATAGTATCAGTGACTCAATGATTATTTGTTTTTTCGAGTAAAGCTTTCCTCGCATTATCGCAGTGGAAATTATTGGACCGAACGACCTTTCGTTTTTGCATTTTGCGTAAGGGAAACGGACTGTTTAATATTCTTGGAGCGTTTGAGGTATGTGCGCGTAATGAGAGGAAGTATAGTTATTTAAATAAAATTTATACAATAACTTCATTCAGGTATCGGGTTAACGCGAAAAAAAAACACGTGCAAGGATTAATTATACCTGTATGAAGAGGAAAAAAGATTATTAAAAACGGAAAATTGTTCTCCCCCTTTTTTAAATCAAGAAATTATACTTTAAATTGAATATATTTATACGCAAACGGTTTCAGTCTCTAATTAAAATTACAATTCTGCAATTATCTCATTTGCTCGAATAACATTTCATTTTTGTTTGTTATTATCTCGACTCGATACGATCAGCGGCAAAGACAAAATCTCGATTAGCTTAAACCAAATCCATTGAAATACAATGTTAAACAAAAGTTATATATATACCAGCGTTAAATCCTCGTCGAACAAGAAAAGAAAAAGAGGAAAAGTCCCGACTGCTCGATTCGGTCGCACGTAAGGCACTCATACGAGCGTGCGACGGAACATTTCTCCCCGTAGAATCAAAGCGACAGACGTCGTCGTCGTCCAACAGCAGCATCAACAGCAGCAGCAGTTCCTTCATCGTCGGAAAGCCGAAATGATCCCCGCAAATCCTTGGCCGCGTAAATCCCCGCAAGTCGCTCCGGCTCTCTCCTCTTCTCGCGCGCTCCTGCACAAGTCGCTTTCATTTCACGGGGAATTAAGCGCTCTTTCTCCTCGCTCGCGCAGCTGCTGCTGCTCCTGCGATGTGTGTAGAAAACGCTGCAACCTTACGAGGAATGACCTTTTGCTGCGCACTGCCTATACTTTTTTCTTCTCCCTCTCTCTCTCTCTCTCTCTTTCTCCGTGCAAAGGAGGGGAGAGAGCGAGTGACTGACCGGGATTTGCGTAATCCCGTTTTTGGAGTCCCGCCCGTAGAGTTTGTATGTGTATCGATGGCTCGCTTCTCACGAGCCGCTTTCGACTGCCTTCTAGATCCTTTTCTTTTTCTTCTCATTCCTGGACCTTATTTCGAGGGTGACGAATTTTTAGTGAGCGTTGGATAGTCGAGTAAATGCAATGGAGCGAGAATCGTATCGCAAACTGCATTCACGCGTACATGGAGGCTCTGACTGATTTTAATTAAACACTGACCATCTCGCAACAAAATTAGATTGCGCGCACCGCGATTTTTACTATTTGGTTTTTATCATTGAACGGTAAATTGCAGCCACGTTATATCGGCCGCGGAACTAATAGCGCAACGTAATCCCTCGTCTTTTTTTCCACTTCGTGCGGCTACATTATTAATTTAGCAAATCGATAACAGGGCGAATTACTGTAAAGGCGCGTCTAACATTATAAGATTATCTTACAAAGCTCATTTCTCAATCGCGTATTTTTTTCCCCTGTATGCATCGGCTCTCGAAAAGGATCAAAATAAAATCGAAATTAATATATATCGCGAGTGCGAAAAACTGCTGGAGCGTTAAATTAATTTAAATATTTATATCTTACGACGTGATTAAATTGGCTTTATATTTCTGTCGAGATAGTCGATGTGGGTTACATGTGCGCACGTCGTATAATATGTAACGCGGAATTCTTTAGTCCACGTGTTTAACATACTTTGGGTAACTGCGAGCGCCAGTTGTTTTAATCTCTGCCCCATTAATTACATGCTAATTAAATAGCAACGACATTGTTTTTACACGGCATTCTTTATGTGTCTTTTTTTGTACCTATAAACGTATATATGGAAATACAACAATTGATGAATATTTATTGATCGGAATAGGTTGGGCGACACATTAATTATAATGCTAAATGAACTAGAGCTATATATAAAATTGAAATATGATTTTGAATGCTCAATTTGTATCATACTTTTGGTTCAATACTTAAAAACAATAAAAAAGAATAATCTTAGATAAAAATAAAAGTTTGTAGGTCAATGCAACTATCAATTTGATACATCGAAAAGGCCATTTAAAAACTAAGGCATTCACTCCACTCCAATTTCCCCCAAAAAACAAAAATACAAAAACAAATCACGAACAATCTCCTCTATAGCGCTCGTTCAATACCAATAAGCAGTCCAACAAAAATCCCCTTGGATATCATTCGTTCTGGAAAAAAAAGCATCACGAAAAATACTGAGAGCGAGAGAGAGAGATTTGGGATTCTCTCTCTGTCTCTCTCTCGGCGTGACTGTCACTGTAAGCATACCGAGCTGTCCAGTTCGGCCAAGTGAAACCCGGGGAATCTTTGGAGCGTGTGGAACGACGAGAGAGCCTCGGCTTCTCTTCTCTTGGCATATATATAAGAAGGACCAACTCATACACGCGGCCGCCACTCGATCACAGCCGAGAGCCTTCGACTCGCCTATACCCGGCCTATACCCTACACACACACACACACACACTCCTGCACGACAAATCAAGCGTACCATTCCGGGACGGCCTGTCCTTTTTATTCCACTCTCTCTCTCTCTCTCTCCCTTCTATATTCCATACGCAACCGTGTATGTGCGTGTACATGTGTGCGTTAGGTCAGCGTTAGGTCGAGTGTGAAACTGGGGATTTGCCGTGGCAATGAAGAATCAATTCAGGACGTATATATGTATATATATAGGGAGACTGTTGTCGCGATAGGGTTTCTCTCTCCGTGATTCTGGAAAATTACAGTTCTTACAAATCGCACGGAATATATAGGGAGTCGCGAGTGCTCGAATTAAGAGTTTAGCTCGGGGGAAAGAGAGAGAGAGGGTCATTTGGGATATCGAGTTTTATTATTGGCTGTATATACGCTTGTATGTAGGTGAGCTGTACCGATCGCTGATGGATAGACGGATTTTGAATGGACAAAATTAATGTCTCGTGTGCGCCCAGGGATTTGTCTTGGAACACACACATACACACACACTGCGGACTATTTCACGGCTGAAAGTTGGATATGCGTGCTTCTTTTTTGGAAAGTCGTATGTACGATTGACTTTGGAAGTGATTGCATGGGTCGAGCGAGTCGAGTGTATAATGTTATCGATGGTTGTAAATTTTTGGTGATTATAAGGGGGGAGAGAAAGGAGGTGGTTTAGTTTCAGCGTCCTGTTTAAGGAAAGACTTAGCAGTACTACGCGCTCGTTCAGCTATGCGTGAAATTGCATAAAAAAGGTATAAGCGCGGAATGCGCTCGAGCTATATACCTTATGAGATTACCGTATATAACCTTTATGAGAAACAGTTGTAAGTGAGTGGCTTTGAATACAATGAGACTAATTCTTATTGCGATATAAATATCACTGATTAATGTAGTGTTAAGAAATTCATAGTAAAATAATGCAATGCAATCAGTGTAAATGTATAAAACAGTGTGTATAGATAATTAGCCGTAGCAAAAAAAAAATGAAAATCTTTATCAAACAGACAGCCAGCCAAATATTTCAACAACAAAAGAACTCCAACTCGAAGAGCCACAAATTTCCAGCCCTCGAATTGTAACCAACAGAACTTCCCGAAACTTCCCCCTCGTGCGATATTTCGTTGCGGTATATAGAAACGAGAAAAGAAAAAAAGAAAGCTAAAAAAAGTCCAGCCACACCGGCCTGCACCTTATATTATATATACATATATATATACTCTGGCCTCGCGCACGCGGACGTTAATAAATTTGTACCAGCGCAACACGGCGCGAGAAACGCAACACTTTTGCATTCCTATATATATATACACATCTATAGGAGAGTCGGGGCCGAGCGCGAGAGCTGCTGCTGCTGCTGCTGCTGCACGGGGCCCTATACCCCGAAGAAAAGAGAGGCGCGCGCGCGAGACAAGAGTGTGCAGTATATATACGAAAAAAAGGAGCGAAGAGAACGAGCAAAAGAGAGAGAAAAAAAAAGCGAAAGGAAGGAAGGCAAGGGAAGAGCTCTCTTTCTCTCTCTCTCGCGTGCAGCGTGCATTGTTTCTGTGGGAGGATCTCATGCATATAAGTTAGAGAGAGTGAAAGAGAGAGAGAGAAGGACGTATAGGCTGTGCGCAGGTGTAAAGGGAATGCGGCTATATATGCACGAGAGCTGCGAGCTCGAGCAGAGAGAGAGAGAGAGAGAGAGAACGCGTGACGGAAAGAGAGGCGAGGAGGAGGAGAAGGAGGAGACTGGGAGAGGAGACGTGCACATAGCAGTGGGGCGACCTCTGACGCGCCTAACAACAAAGCCGCGAGTTTCGCCAAGTAATCGTACTCATTAATAACGCAGCTCTCTCTCTCTCTCTCAGTCTCTCTCGTTCCATCGTTTCGCATGGCTATAACCATCCCCTTCCGCGTGTCTCGCGACCGTCTCCGCTTACCCGCGCGCGCGACTACCGATTTCTTCCTTTTCTCTCTCTCTCTCTCTACTCCTTCGCCTCACTCTTCGCCTCCACCGCAGTAGGATACTTTTATATTAGAGACTTGATTGTTTGTCAATGCTTAATGGGTTTTTCCACTCGGGGGATGGAAGGGACTTTAAAATAGGCATTTATGTACAGGTTGAGCAGTCGCTGCCGGTGATGAAACAATCAATTACACTTTTATTATACGATAGTCGATTTGTACTGAAGAGACCCGTGAATTTCTCTTGGCAGCATATACGTATAGACTCACACGCGAAAGAAGAAGCGAAAGGCATGCAATAGGAGAACATACCGTGGTTAACAATCGACATCGCGCGATCTCGCATCAATAACTCGACGATTAGTTAGTCGCGGCCAATTTGTACATCTCGCGCTCGCTCCTGCTGCAGCAGCCCCCTTGCATCTCACGGGGCGCTTAAAAAAAATCACACTCGGACGAGGAAAATTAGTAATTGGCGATATTTACTATCTGCGATGCCGATCGATCAGCTCCTCTCTCTCTCTCTCTCTCTCTCTCGGGAGAGTTGCGCATATAATATTTCTCATCTCGCGCCCAGCTCTCGGCCCTATATACATCCTCTTCCACACGGGGCGTGTTCTCGATGGTTTTGCGTTTCGGCCCGCGTGCAGCAGAAGAAGAAGAAGAGGAGGAGGAGGAGGAGGAGGAGGAGGAAGGAGAGCAAAGATGCGCAGGGGAACCGGGGGGGAATAATACAGCGATGGTCCGATACCGCGCATGGGATTAATCACATCACCGCGGCTGATCAGATTGTTCCGCTAATCCAATTCCACCTCCGTTAACGTTCGAACGTGCCGCTCTCTCTCTCTCTCTCTCTCTCACTCTTCCTCTCTCGCCTCGCTGTATATAAGACTCGTACGCAGGTGTGTGTGTGTGTGTGTGTGTGTGTGTGTGTGTGTGTGCGTGTGTGCGCGAGGGAACAAAATCGCGACGGGGGGCTTTTTGGGTGTTAAAATGTTAATTTGTATTAGCGGCGAGTCGACGCGCGCGGGCGCTACGATTTTTTTCAAGGCAAATAATACAACCGCTTCGTTCGGCTATCATCGTTTTTCTTTGTTTGTTCGGGGTGTGTTGAGGTCTTTTTTTCTGCTTTCCTTTTGTTTTCGTTGCGCGCCAAACCCGAAGGAAAAATATAAATGAGAACGAGGTGCGTCGATCTTTCCGTCTTGGTGACTCGCAAATTGAAAGGACACAATACACACGAGCCCAGTGAATATATATATATATATATATACGAGGGCTGGCTCGGGAATCAATTATGCCGCGCGGGATCCTGAACGAGGTGGAAAGTTATTTGGCAGTTGTGAGAGAGCTACAGAATTATCTTGGTGGCTGATGGTGCTCACATCGTTCGCGCGGATGTGCAATGACACGTATACGGAAAATTAAAGTTCGGCATTATAGCTCGCGAGGTATTCCGATCTATATCTATACATCTATCCGATAAAAATCGCATACAACAAATAGCTTTCAACCCATATAGTCATCCTCGCAGAAGAAAATAATTCCATCGCTGTATCGCTCGCAGAAAAGTTCCTCCGTATGGTGGCGTAGAAAAAACCGATGGCTCTTCCTCTCTCTCTCTCTCTCTCTCTCTCTCTCTCATTCTTGAGAAGACGAGAACACGCGTGTGTTACTCACTCTCTCTCTTTCTCTTGCGCCCGTTAAAGCGGCTCGGATATATAGAAGGGAAACGTCAGCCTCGACGAAGAGATGGGCGTAACCCGTGGACGACGTTAATGCCTTTTTTCCCTGGCGTCTCAATAAACAATATTTACAGAGAACAGGTGGGCCCCCACTTCCCCTACCTCCTCGTGATGGGGACTCGACCGCATGTGTATGTGTGTGTGTGTGCGTGTACGGCGAGGGCGTTGACGGGAGGTGGACCATCGCAAACACTCCCCGAGAGCGAGAGTGAGACGGAAGGTTGTAGGATAATTTATGTCGCGCGCGGCTTTATGCGAGTCTAACTAGTGGGTATAGGCTGCTTGGGTATATACGAGAAAGAGACCGAGTCTCGTTTTCGACGCCTACGTCCGTATATGTACGCGTGTGTGTGTATACCGAGGCCCCGACAGCGACGTCTTCATATATACGCACCAGAGAGTGAGAGAGAGTGTCTGCGAAAAATTAGCTCGCTCTTTCTCTCGCTTTTGCGACTGCGCGGTTTCCTTTTATTCCTGCACATGCTGTCGTTCGGACTCGACGTGTATACGAAAGCATTGGTTTTGATCGATGCGGTTTGCGAGGACTCGGAGAGCTTCGTTGATATACTGCGGTTTTTCAAGTTTGTCCGAGGAGACGAGAAACTGTCGGGACACCGATACTCTTTTCTTTTTTATGCCGACATCAATTTTTGTGCAACGATGAGACTCTCGATTTAATGAGCCTTGATAAAGGACTATTAAGAAATGATAATAAAGCTTCGTTATTCAAGGATTTTATACAAGCATGTATACACGGTTGAAAATTACACCAAATAAGTTGTACATTGGAGATTCAGCACGACCCATAAAATAGTATTAAGAATTCACGTATTATCAGCTCCAGACATTTGCTTACAAATCGCGTGCCTTCAAAACTTATACCATATAACATCCACCGATTCGTGTAAGATACTAAAATTGCTCGACAACTATTTAAATATATTTACCAAAAAAAAAAAAGAACTCGTTTCTTCCGCTATAAAATACTAGAGGATTCATAAAATAGCTATACAGACAAAGTAATATGGTGTTTCTTCTCGTTCTTTATTTACCGGTATACAGACACACTCGTGGCGAGTCGTTTAATTTAACGATATACTGATTAACTCCTGTCTCGTTGATTGCTTGATTAGATTTTCTCTCTGGCTCGCTCCTATGCTAATGATATGCAGATCGCAAGCACGTGTATGTGTGTGTTTTACAAATTTCGCTGAATAATTTTAAGATCCATTCCTCGAAATCGCGTGTAATTGTTTTCGATTCTAGCGATATTTGGACGATCGTTGGGATACGAGAACCCGTTGCTCGACTTATGAATAGGTATATATATTTCAGTACATATACTGCAGCGCGAAACTGTTAAGCCGCCAAGTCAATTTCTTCAATTTACGATACTTTGTTCCTGCTCTTGTAATTCCTCGCTATCAGCGCTAACTCATTAAATATTAATTGGGCGGGCATATTAACATACTCGTGTGTAAATGGTATTCATCGTAACAAATAAATCGAGTGCTAACGTTAAAATCATTATAGCGTAAGTATACAGACGTAACGCGGTATTTCACCGGCGGTGAGAAACACTTTCCTATTATAGCTTCCCTGATATATAATAAAGTTAGAGGAATCAGGAATTTAAATTATCTGCTAAATACGAGATGTCATAACTGTATATGGAACTAATTTGACAATCTCGTGATAAAAGTAAATTAATTACGCTGTCGTTATAATCAATGTTCACAATCGTTTGTAATTTTCTCGTCTGTTCGTTGTGGCGTAAAGAATTCCTTTCGAAAAGTCTCATGCGTTATCCCCGTACGTACCACCAACCAAAAAAAAAACAACATTAAACGCGATATATGGTCCCTTACCGCAATCATTGTGCAGTGCAAGAATTCAGGTGAGACGCACAATGGGGGGATATAAGCGATCCGAAAAGCAGCCGCCGCGGTCGCGAAATCTTATTTGCGAAGCCGTTTCTACTCTCATTCATGCTCTACCACCGCATGCCCAGATTATATATATACCGTTCCTTAATCCTCATCTATACACATACGCGCACAGGTCAACCACTTTGGACCAGATGACACGTGGTGAAAAAAAAGAGAAGCACCAAGCTATCGGAAGCTTCTTCTCGCAGTGAGAAAGAGAGAGAGAAGGCGATTTCCTGCATGAATTGACTCGATCCTCTCTCCCTCTTTCCTGTTTACTCTCCGGATTTTCAGCACCTATAATTTCGTACATCCTTACCCCTCGGCCCGGTTCCCTCAAACTTCTCCTCCCTTTCCCTTCTATACCATTGTCTCCTTCGCTCGCTCGGTACTATATACTTGCGCGACCCCGAACTCCTGTAATCCACATATTGTCGAGAGAGAGAGAGAGAGAGAGTGAGGGGAGGACGCGATTTTCCGTGGCTCTGATTTTTCTCTTTTATACAGTCGAGTCTATATAGGCGGATAATTCTATACGGCAATTGTGGGCCTCGTTGAGATGTGCCAGGGCACTTTAGCTACTTTTTGTGTGTCTAGGTTAAAGCCCAAGGATCACTTTCATGGGATATTGGGTTCGCTTCTGGTTGCGTGTGTATGCGTGTACCGGTTGAATGATATTCATTGACGGTACTTTTTCAAAGTGCCATTGTTCGCGACGAGAAAGTAAATGGTCTTATAGTGATCCTGGGGATGTAGTGCATTAAAATTGAATTTGTATAAAAACAAAACTGTCCATTGGCTTATCGAATATCGCGCGCGGAAAAACTTTTTATGGTAAGTTATACTGCCAACTTGACTGGCTGTATAACAAAAATTCTATGAAATGGTACAGTCATTTATCTGATTTTCGAAGATCTGCGACGAAGACTTTGATACTTCTGTGCGAGCGTTTGTTTAATGATCGAGTATAAAGGAAATGCATCGACTTTTACCCGCGATGATTGGTGTGAACCGACATCAACTCGGGAGGCTCCTCTCCAATAACTCAGAATCATTCCAAGTATTAGTGGCAACAAAGACCGCAGACATTACGTAGAACGACACCCAGTCAAAGATCCCAATGAACCTCAAAAGAAGAAGAAGAAGAAAAAGTGTATATAACACACAACACAGCTCACACGCCCTGAAAACTCTGTAGAATCTTCGAAAAAGTAAATAAAAAAGGGAGACGAGGTCCGCAGCGAAAAACTCCCCCCCGCAAGGTGAGCACAATGGCTGGCCTAATAGAAATCAAAAATCCAAACCCGCGCTCGCGGTTAAACGTTCTCTCTCTCTCTCTCTCTCTCTCTCTCTCCACTCCATCCCTCGATTTTTACCTTCTCCTCCTTTTGTTTCGTTTCGCTGCGGGCCTCTCTCTCTCACTTTTTTTTCGCCCATCACGGAATAATCGAACAAGATTGATGAGGGCGGCGTGACTGCGTATATTTTCTCTCTCAAGAGAGAGAGAGTGAGAGAGCCTCTTCGCTCTTTACACACACACACACACACTTGCACCTCTATCTGTGTGTGCGCGTGTACGCAGAATCGCGGAAGATGAGATTATCGTTCCTTTACTTCACTCGGAGCGTTGCGCGCTTTTTAAATAAAAATTTCATACGCGAGAGCTTTCTAGCCTGAGCTGTTTTTTGCCTTTTCGTAGTGCGGAAATTGCGCGTTGTATATGTATATAGAGTTAGCGCGAGAGGCGCTAGGATATATGTGTGCTGAGGACTGAGGTAAGAGAAAGAGAAAGAGAGAGAGAGAGAGAGAGAGAGATGAGCTCTGACGACGGTTTGATGCCCGGAACATTGGAATTTAATGGTCACTTAGACTCTCACCCGCAGTCCTGTGTGTATATATGTAT
>UELV01085246.1:0-12020 GCA_900490015.1 Megastigmus stigmatizans | reverse complement strand
ATCTCGCGCGTAATTATTCCTTGAGCTTTTAGACTTGATCACGGAGCTGCTCTGCTGATGCGAGCGCGAAAATTTCTCGACTCTGCGCACGTATTTGCCTCCTAGAGATTTTTTTCTTACCGACGTTTCATTTGCATGCGAGTGCAGTGTGTATGCGTGTATCCTTTCGTTCTTTCTTTTGGTTTCCTTATATCTGGATGTGTTAGTTTCGACGTTGCAGAAATTTTGGTAAGTCGTTTGCATTGCAAAGAGATAGACTGAAAATTAGAGTGATAGAGAAAATTATTGATAGAAATAATCCTTAACCTTTGCCCGTAACGATTTCCACACTATTTTGTTACATCGAAAAACACGCATAAGCAATTAGTTTGCGCGCTCAAAGCTCGGCTAGTCGAAAGCACTAACACAAAAGAGTGTGTCTATAACAAACTTTGCCTTTGTAGAGTGTAACTACTAGAGTGTATTTGTTAATCGAAAAACAGAAAAATACCATTGAAGTTGGCCAAGCCTGTTTTCAAGATCGCAAAGAGTATTTGCAGCTATTTTAACAGCCTTTCAGAAAAAAAAAAGAAATGACGGAAACAAAAAGCAAAGAAAGTGTACGGCAGCGAACTTTGTAAACAGCGTATCGTAGCAGATAAATGTAAATAGCTTTGAAGTTGCTGCAGCACGCGCGCATTCGCTGCATTGGGCTGCTGCAGAGAGAGAGAGAGAGAGAGAGAGAGAGAGAGAGAGAGAGAGCGCATTTCTGAATTGAGAAACTCGGGCGCGAGATGAAAGCACACCGAATGTAAGTGCTGATAATTGCCAACTGTAATTCGCAAACAGCATCTCACTCTCAGAACTAAAAAAGCACACCTGGTCATTCGCAAAATTACCCAAGATAAAAGTATGTATTAAGGGAGCGGCGGGTATTTTCGCTGTCGCACTTTTCCCTGTAAATATAACCATCGTCTTTTCGCTGTCAGTTTGAAAAGCGGCGTCCCAAGCGCTCGGCAAACCTAAAGTTTAGAGCGGTGACGACGACGACGACGAGGCAGTGGGTATCGTTATACAGTTGCAAATGCACTTAATGCTTAATTGCATCTTCCCTCCTTTTAGCGGCACTTGATGATGACCGCGCTAATGCAATAGCGGCTTTCGCTGCTGCTGCCGGTGCTGCTGCAGCGTCGACAACGAGCCGCTGAAAAAAGGGAGGCTGAGAAGGGCGACAGCGGCGGGAGACTGCGCCGGAATATCATAATTCAATGAGAAAGAGAGACTAAACTGGCAGCGCTTTTTCCTCTCTTTTTTACCGTACTGCTCTCGGCTCTCTCTTTCTCTCTCTCTCTCTCTCTCTCTCTCTCTCTTCTTTTTTAATCTCGGGCGCAGGGAAAAGTTGAATGATGTTAAGTCGAGTGCCGCTCTGCCGTGCGCTGCATATAGGCAGAAGGAGAATTGCGAGCTTGAATTTATCGAATCGTGAATGATTCGCGTTTCATTAGACGAGAGAAGGACAACGAGAGAGAGGATTCGCTGCTTAAATTCTGACGCAATTGAGATAGCAATCGATGTGGGTTAAGAGGCAGTAGAAAAAGGCCGTTTAGGTCAAACGAGGCTTTTAACGCTTCGACTTTTTGTGCGAGCGTGCGAGGACTACGATATAAAATTATACGTTATACGAAAATTGTGTCACTAGTTTTTTTGTATATCATATTTCATGAATAGCGTACACGATTAAAGAGCTCTTTTATGTATGTTGATGTATAAAACGGCTTTAAAACTAAACTTTATAAGCGAATAACTATATGAGTCGAGCAAGATCCTTAAAAGATGATGCTAACAACAAAAGAGTCTCATTTCAGTGAAAATATAGACGCGACATTCACAAATATGGAACAAAGAATCGTTCGTATTACGGAAATTACTTGCTTCGCCAATTTTGCGCTTCTGCGGAATTCTCAACGGATCGAGATTTTTAATTATCTACAAATTTGACTTGCATTTTCTTCTTTCAAACGGCACACAACCATACACATAACCATTATCGATAAATTTCAAACTGCGTTAAGCGTAGATCGAAAAAAAGAAACGACAAAGGCCAAAGAGAAAATTGGAGTTTTCTATGCTACTGAGCATGACCAACTCATTTCGTAATTATGCAGTCAAATCTATTTAAATCCACGCAAGCTCTATCTCTCCTTCTTTTGGAGCCCATCTATATACCGAATATCCAATTTGTTCGGATACTCTTCGAGCAAAAGAGAAAGAAAACGAAAGAGAGGAAAAAAAGTAGTGGAGAGAGAATGAGCGCGATACAAACGAGCCTAGATAAAAGTGACGTAATAACATTTCGTAATCCGCATAATACCTGGCGCGCGCGAGAAAGAGGCCAACCGGAAGATAAAAGCGCCGGGGAACACGCGCGCAAAGTCCCTGCGCACCCCCCCCCCTCGCCCCTTCCTCCTCAATTTAAATATAACGGAGAGAGAGAGCCCGACCAATCGTTTATCGTCTTCGCTCTCCCCCGGCACTCGAATGAGAGTGAGACTGAAACGTTGAGAAAGGACGGCACCACCGAGTGCCAGAAAATTTTCTATAAATCTGTGCATCTGCTACATAGTAGAGTCGAGTTGGTCATAGTTTATTGAATTTTAAATTTATATAATTTTTTACTTTAAAAATATTTTCATGTTTATGTCGACTCTCTTTGAGTTTCTCATTTATTAAGTTCATTTGTGTTGATTGCCATTTATATATATATATAATTAAAAGCATGTCACCTAACATTGATGAATATGAGTAGAAATCCCTGTAGTCATCATAAATTCATTTTCATTAGTATTCAAATGATCGTTGTGTTTCCAGTTTATATTTACTCGCGAGTCGTAAGTGTGATTAAATTAGATGATAAACACTCTGCGCTTTTCTCCAAATTAACAAAAACGCAAGTTAAATAATTTAAAGCTTCTCCGACACACACACACACTATATATCCCCGGTTAAATTATGAAAATTGCGTTAATCCTCCTTAATTAATCCGCAGCTCAGTAACTCACCTCAAAAGCTGACTAAAAAAAAAGAAGAAGAGGAAGAACCAGAAAAAGGGAGAGCTCTCTACTTTGGAAACAACCTCTCTTTATTTAACTTTGCGCAGACACTACAGCAGACCCTCCTAGCTGGCAAAATTAGAAAAATAGCCTCTCCCCTTGCAGCAGCGTTGGCAGCACTGGCCCAATGCTTGGCTAACTGCAATTTGCTCCTCCTTCCAACTTTTTTTCTTGCGCCAGAGCAAGAGAGGGAGAGATAGAGTGTACATCGGTGCAGCTGGAGAGACGCACATTGTATAGGGTCGGTATATACACACGGCTCACATTTAGCCGGCCACACGGCGCGCATATACGTAATACCGTTAGACGCGTATCCTCGGCGGGATCGTACAGCTCCACTAGAGAGAGAAAGGGAAGGGAAGGGTCAGAGAGCTCGGCGTGTCAGATGCCTACGCGCGTAATTACATTTTCGATGATGTTATCAATTTTATTGCGTCGCCAGAAGCGACTGCATGCAACTACTGCTGCTGCTGCTGCTCCTGCTGCTGCTGTGGCTGCTGCTGCATGAGGGAGCGAGGGACGACCGGAGGGAAAGAGAAAAAAGAGTGTATACACAGTGTGGCGGAAATGCTCACGCGAAGAAATTTCTCTTTTGTAGGATTAATTATTACCTTTTATGAGGCCACTTTAAGCGGCTGTCGCTCATGTTAAGTGGGACGTAAATGTTTTTTTTATTGGGTCAATTTTTCTTTGAAAAAAAGAACATAATTGAACTCAACTTTTTGGAAATATAAATGAATCTATCCAGTGGTGTTGTTATAGGTCTATAATGTTCCATTAAACGATTACACTATTAATCGGTAGAACTAGAAATGTTCTTTTTATGCAATTATTCGGACATCAAAATAAAGAGGATTCGATAACTTCAATTATTTCGTTCTTACATCAAGAGTACAAATAAATTAAAGAACCGATAAAAATTAACATTATCCTATTACAAATTCAAACTGTATCGCCTCGCGATTTTGAACAAATTAATTATCAACTACTTTCAGTATCTCAGACAAGTTCTTTAAAAACAAATATTCCAATTATCGCACGTGTACATTTAATATCGGAAAATTTCGCATTAGATTTTAAGTTTTCGTCGCAAACGATTAAGCTTAAACATTGCCTAGTATTTCCGTCGCCATATAATCATGAGAAACAAATTAAAATTAAACGTCGTTAAAGTACATTGAACAGCTTTTCATTACCTCGAATTAATGTCACTGCCAGATTTATTGCTCTCCTGCGCTGACGGAGTCTATTGGCGCAAGACGAATTAATGAATAAATAAACTCACTCGTAGCAATTTACTCTTTTATTAGAGACGCGTTAAATTCTGCCGAGCACAAGAAGCGAAGTACTCACCTGAAACAGGAAAAGGGAGAATATTGTTAGACAATTAAGAGAAAGTTATTTGAACAATTTAATTATCATTACAATACATAAAAATAATAAAAGTTGGAATGTAAATGTATTTATGTTTCCCATCTAAAACAATTACAATAGCGTTACGAAACGAAACTCTTACGACAATTTATACAGTCGAAGATATAACATTAATATTAAAAAAAGCGTTAACCTTCTAAAACCCAATCTTTTAAAAATGTTTCACAGACAGGTATTCGCCTTTAGTATTCGATGAAAGAAAGAAGAAGGTAAACGAGCCGAAAAAAGAAAAAACAACCCACTTCTCACCCAGACAAAACTTTTTTCTCCACCAGCACTACTACCAACGATTTTGCTCTCTCTCTCTCTCTCTCTCTCTCTCTCTCTCTCTCTCTCTCTCTCTCTCTCTCTCTTGCACACTCATTCCTCTTCTTAGTCGTACCCGCGAACAACGTGCAAGTACGAAAGGGGAGATCAATTACATTACACACGCACGTAGAGGCAGCAGCAGCAGCGGCGGCAGTGGCGGCGATGGAATGAGCGAGAGAGAAGCAGAGAGACGCGGCGATAGAGAAATTTGACTTTCAGATTATCAGGTTGGCGCGCGTTGCCGCCGCCGCCGCCACCGCCGCTACAGGCCAACGGCCAGAAATATATACGCCTCCGGATGGAAGGCATAGAAGGACTGAGAGAGAAAGAGAAGCGCAGCAAGGACTGATTCAACGCGCGCGAGCTGGAAAGGGGTAGAAGACAGAAAGAGAGAGGGAGAGAAAGAGAAAAAGTAGGGGCTGAACGGGCGAGGAATACGACGACTACGGCGACGACGTTGGAGTCGGGTCGTTAGAGCTCCTAATGAGAGTCCCCGGTCTCTTCCCTTCCCTCTCCTCACTGCCGCCGCTCTTTCTCGCTGACGACGACGACGACGGCGTCGGCCGCGGCCCTTCGCCTTACTTCTCCTCAAAACCACCACTCCGTCCCAGCAGCCACCCACAGGCCATTTTCTCTTTTTCTTGCTCTCCCCGAGCAAGTACCAGCCCAGTCCTTAGCCAATGCCCTCTCCCTCCCTCTCCTCTCTCTCTCTCTCTCTCTCTCTCTCTCGCTCTTCCATTCGGGCCATTTTGCACGAGCGTCATTCCCCATAGCGAGCCTGTGGACCACTGCTGCCAGGATTAGAAAATCTTTTTGACGTACTGAGTAGTAGAGAAGTGCGCGATAATTGTTCTACACCCGTGTAAGGTTGAAAAGAGACGCAGCGCGTCTTAATACTCGCGCTCTCCGAGTAATTATCGAGCTATGTATTAATGCGATATAGGGGCAGCAGAGGCTCTTATATACATATTCTCTCTTTTTCTCGCTCTCGCGAGCGAAGCTTAATTCCCATCGGTGCGGCAGCAGCGGCGGCTTGATGAATGCGAATTTTCGCCGGGCGCCAAGTTAAGCACGGAGTAAGCTGTGCGCGGAGTCGAGGTGACGTAATGGTTGAGCGTTGATGAGAATTTACAGGGGGGCCTTTTGCCGCCGCCGCCGCCGTCGTAGTAGTCGCAGCAACCGCGCGCCACCGCCGCCACCGCCACAGTTATATATTTAAATTGCGACAATTAGTCTTCTCGGCGATGCCACCGTGCGCAGCGCGTGGATCCGCCTTCTGTACATAAGTATAATGAAAATTGTAAGCTGTTGATTCGGCAATTATGAGCTGCCGGCTTCTTTGTCAATCATGTGTACGTATAGTGGTTTTTTGGCTATAGTAAGTAGTACGTGATCTACTATCGGGATTGATGTTCTACTTGATTACAAATTATATTATTTTTTTCCATAGACAAAACAATGAATTATTAGCGAACCAAATGTTCTTCGTAAGATATGGTTTTTTTAATAAAAAAATTGATTTACATGTGCACGTGGATAAAGTCATTTTGACCAGCAAAATTGTACAGATGCATCAAAATTGAAGCTTTCTATTAATATCCCTTCAGGAGGAGAGGCGCATTTTTATTACATGCCAAACCGTTTGTTTACGAATACATGCCCTTTGTAATGTCCGAGCAATTTCGACTTGCGACGAAATTTATTCAAGTGCAATACAAACGCGCTGCACATCATGCACTGCAAACGGAACGAAAATAAAAATGTCGCTAATGCACACACAACGGAACCAAATGCATAATAAGTTACAGCTCGGCAATTTCATCGTCCGCCATTGTCTTTCTCCTTTCAATTACACATTATTCTCTCTGCCTGTCATAATTCCCTTCAACCTTGCTCTTTCTCTCTTCTTTCCATCTTGTCATGCTCAAAGAACGAGTGGAGAAAGAAAGCAAACAAAAAATAAATAAAAACATGCAGCTGCAACAGATTCCCGAGGACTACAATATAAAGTGATAAAAATAACGAGATGGAGAGAGACAGAGAGCAAGGGAATATATATGAGAAAAAGAGAAAATAGAGAAAGAAGCCGCGGGGTTCGCGCGCGGTCATCCGTTGAATATTGTTTCTGCCATTGTAGCATCGTCACCGCCGCAAGTCTCGAGGCTCTGATTAACAAGCGAGTCTTTGTGACGTCGAACACTCGCTCGTCGCCAGTCGCATACAAGTGCGCCGTCGCGCGCAGCAACACCAAATGAAACTCAAGGACGTGTATGTAGGCAGAAACAGATGGATGGACGCTTACGAACGGACGGACGAGATACATAAAAAAAGAAGAGGGAAATGTGCGTCTGGCTTCGAAAAATATTTCAGTTTCGAACGGGCGCGTTTTGCAGTCCGTTTCAATTAAAAGAGCCGGTATATACGCGAGCCAGTCCGATGAAGTGACCGAAGCAAACTTGCGGTCGTTCATTGTCAATGTAACTGGTCGTATATATACTTTTTCCGATGCATAGGGCGTCTTGCTTCCATTCGAGCGATTCCTCTTCTTTTGCAGATTCATTCGTCATCGATTGTCCGAGTGATTATACGCGATCGCATATTCGACACTCTCGCAAAAAGACGGTGCACAGCAGCACAGCAACGATTCTAGTTTATCATGCCATATAAGAGGCGCTACACTGACCTATACCCGCAGTAAATCGATCTCACAGCTTTATCCCATTATAAAATTTTTCTGAATCCCCATAAACCTGGATTTTACTGCACGGCAACACAGCGCCATTACCATAAAAAGTGTCTGATGCTCCTCTATCTCTCTCTTATCCATTGTTACACACCACAACAACAGCTTCGCTCGCGCAGCAGCAGCACCAGCAACTTCCAACCAATAATAGAGCATAAATAAATCATAGATTTACGCTCGCACGCGCAATGTATCAGAATAAATAAATATATATACATATATATGTATATACGTCTCAGCCGCCGCCAGAGTGCAGCAGATGATACATTGCGTCGTCCTAATTAGCTGAATCAACTGCTATGGCTGCAGCAGCGCGCGTATAGAGTTGCTAGGATAATACCGTGCGTCGATGCCATAAACGGTTATATGCTGCCTGCAGAACGGCATGCATTAATTCAAATTGAATGGTCTCCGAGTCGTTGGCATATTCATACTCCAATAATTAGAATTTTGGCTTGAAGGCATCGCTTAACACTGATATACTTTAACAATTATATTGCTCGGCGAATGAAGATCTTCGATATTCTGTTGGCTGAACAAAGCGATTCATAAACCTTCAGCAACAATATAATAGTTTAGTTGCGATACTGGCGATTAAAGAGATGCGAGCGAACAGACTTTCCACCTCTTGGACTACGGCAATTTTACGCGTGTCTCTAGCAGCAGCCTCAGAGAAAGCTCACTATACACTTTCTCTCAAGTACACAGTTGGCTAATCTCTCCACCCTGCGAAGCAGACGCAGAGACGAAATTAGAATGACGCGCGGGAATGCAAAAGAAGAAGGAAAAGAAGCAGCAGCGGCAACATCAGCGGCAACAGCGGAAGAAGACGCGAAGAAACGAGAGAGAGAGAGAGAGAGAGAGAGGGAAGAAACTGGTAAGATGGATCGAGACAAAGGCGCCCGTATAGAGAGCGAGAGTAGCTGTGCAGTGCAGTGCAGCAGCAGCTATATACTGCAGCAGTATGTATAAAGAGAGAGAGAGAGAGAGAGAGCAGTGCACTGCACGAGGGGCGCGACAGGAAAAGCGTGTATCACGTGCGAACGACGTCGCTGCACAGAGGGGTTGCTTAGCTTTACTTTTAATTTTTCCGCGAGCTCATTTACAGGTCGTCGTTCTTTCCCTCTTCCCCACCCCATCTCACTCTCTCTCTCTCTCTCTCTCTCGTGTGTGTGTATAGCGCGAGCAAGACTGTCTCGTGTATACTCGCCACTCATATAGCCACCAGCTACGGTTATCGTCCGGTAATTCGCTTCGCTGGCCCTCGCACGCAGGATGCGAGGAAAGCGCAAACACGCGTATACCGTGTATATAATGCAGCGCCAGCAAAGAGTATAGACCTACTACTACCACTACCACCAGCAGCAGCAGCAACCCTCTCTCTCTCTCTTATTTTATGCACCGCCTGCGTTGCGTTTCTCCATTATACATGCATTTATGAGGTGTATATTTAGACGCGTGGCAGCAGATATCTGGATTTCCGTGGCTCTCTCTCTCTCTCTCTCTCGCTCTCTCTCGCAGCGCATACACTCTGCGTCTTTGCGTGCGTGTGGCACAGCAGCAGCGAAGAAAAAAGACGTTGTAGTCTCGAGAGCGACGTCGGGAAAAAATTCTGCTGCTACTCTCTCTCTCTCTCTCTCTCTCTCTCTCTCTCTCTCTCGAGCTATTTTTTTAACTTCCTTCGCTCTGTCCCTTTTTGCATTTTCCTTTTATTTTACTGGCTTTATTCTTTGTGCATTTTTGAGGGTTGTTCATTAGGTTGAAAGCTTAAAACAACGGCGCCCGAGACAAGTACGGAGAATTAAAGCTGTTTAAAATTATGAAAAGACTTGGGGTATATGTGCGTACGCTGCTGCTGCTGCTACTGCTACTAGTGCTGAGCCGAGCAAATGTGTGTGAAAGTACGCTGGAGAGAATACGGTTCGTTTGTACAACAAAATAGTTTATTATACGCTGGAATGTGCGTTTCGCCGAGGTCTATGTGCTTTTTTTCTCGGAAGGTTTTTTTTGCTCGAGTGCCGGCGCCGTCCGAGTGCTGTAAATGCTCGAGCAGAAAAAAAAATATAAATAAATTCGAGACTGACTCACGCGCCCCTTCTTTGTTTTTTTCTGCAAATGGATGTAAAGCTTGTAATTTGAAAAGGCATTTTGTGTTCTGATTAGCTACCGTGTAACAGTGCGACTAATACTGCTACTCGTACCTCGCGAGTTACAGGATTATTAATTGCTACTGAGCTGTTGATTAATTATTTATTTTTCTCGGGCTTGAATTATAAAAGAATTTTGAAGTTGAAATAGCACGTTGTTTATTATATTCCAAGTCACAATAATTATTGTAAAAGAGACATTGTAAATTAATTCTGAATTTAAATTGTATCAAATTTGTTTAAAAGATAAATAAAAGAATTTTTATTTCACGGTCGTATGTTATCAGATTTACATATCATTATAACAATACACCAAAATAAGCTACTGTGGGCTTATTAACTTTTTCGAAGTTAATAACCCACAGCTATTTATATATTCATGGAAAATAACATGCAACATCCTATGTCCCGTGTAATTTGAAAACTTGGTTCCATTCAAAAGTACGTATATTATGCAAACATTTATATACACAGCGGCGAACATTAATACCTATTTTAATATGCATTTTAATCCGTGCATTAACTCGCCGCAGCTATACCAAAAATGGAAACAGTGGAAGGCCGAATTTTTTTCATTCGTAGAAACTATTTGCGAGGGAGCGCGTGGCGAATAAAATTCATGGACCATTTGTTTTGAGTTAAAAAGTATAGGCTCGCGGCCATAGTGTGAGCGTTTACGCGCCGTAACAGTCAATCAACGGAACGAGAATTTATTAGACCCCCGCGGTAAAAGAGCGTAAGCTAACTGAATTACAGCCAAGTAATTACAGTTACAACTCAAAGTAAGCAACTACTTTTTTTCCCTCTGGGTTTGGAACGCAAAAAAAAACCCACACACAAACCAACCGCAACTTTTCCTACACTCCTTCCGAAGCTCTCCCACGCACCTACAAAAAAGCCTCGCTCTCCTTGATTATCCACCACATATACATGCACACACGGGCGCGTTCCCCCTTTCTCCCAAAAATTGAATGGCTACGCTCATCATCCTCTACCCGAAAAATGGCAATGAATCCCACGTGTATAAGGCACATACAAAGCCCCGACGCGAGAAAAAAAAAGAGGATAGATACGCAGACGAGGGAATATTTGTGCCGTATAGCGGATGCAGCGTGCGGAAAAAAATAGCAGCTCCGAAAAAAAGAGCGAGGGCGAGAGAGAGAGAGAGAGGGTCAGGAGAACGCGTTCGGAAACTTTGCTCGCGGCAAAATTGCCCGGATGAAAGGGAAAGGGAGGCATTTGCGAGCATCCCGAAGTTTCAGCGCAAAAACGGAACAACGCGAACTCTCTCTCACTCTCCGCGGTTTGCGGGAAAGGCTTCGTTTCGGTTGCCTGTAGCTGACTGTGGCCGAGTATCATCGCTGCTGCTGCATGTATGTACAATGTGGAAAGCGACAATATCAACATTTTTTACGCGAGCTGCAACGGGATTACGAGCTGCTGCTGTTGCTGCCCGCGAGATCGTTAAATCGCGGAAATTGCTGGGGGCTCTTGACGATTATTGCCGCGAGAGCTTTAGCTTTATGGGCTCGATCACGCCGCCGACAACTTTTTTTTTCCCTCCTTCATTTTCGCTTACTTAGTCGATAATTGTGGAATTATACGACTTCGGAGAGCTCTTGCATAAAAGAAGTGGAATTATGCCGCGAGCTCTGTGAAAGTTATCGAAACATGTTTAATACAATTTTCGTTTAGCAATAATATTTGATATAACTCGGTTTGCTTATACAAAAGCAAACATAATTATACAGTGCTAACAGGGTTAATCAGCTATAATAATGTTCCGATGCTACTTTTGCAAGTTCAATATTTGGCTTGTCAACTTCAATTAACATTTGCTTTCGGAAACCACAATAATTACCTAGAAATTAAAGATGAACCCGTTTATGAAGGTGCGAGGTATACAGAAGCTTTTTTCTAGTAGTGTAGTAAGATTAGAGTATCGTAAAAATTGTATCTTTTTTACACTTCAGTATCTTTCTCTCATTTTTGACGGAGCTTTGACTTTCTACTCACCAAACCTTATAATGTATACATCTGAAAAAGATTCTTTTGAAAAATTGAAAAATTTCATTAATAATATTGACTAATTGATTAAAAGTACTTTTTTTTTTTTTTTTTTTTTGCAAAGTGCAGCGTCTAAGCATTTAGTTTGCATCACATCTAAACATGTCCAGCCACTGACTTCGTTTGTGGTAACCAAAGCTTTGGAAGGCTGATATATGTCCATATAGACGGCCAAGATCAACGCAGAATCAAGTTCTTTTTCGCAACACACACACACACACACACACACAC
>UELV01085239.1:0-21239 GCA_900490015.1 Megastigmus stigmatizans | reverse complement strand
GTTTAATACCCTATTCTTTATTATTTTATTAAAATAAAACATTATTGAAAACAATTCTCTGTTTATTTGACTTCGGTTTCATCCTGACATTAAAATCTGGCAACACTGGACAACGAGTATCCAATTGTATGACGAATGATGCGATGTTGCCAAATTTCTATCACTTCCTAAACTAACCGTGAAAACAAGATTTTGCTTGTTTTGTTAATAAATATCTTTGAATTTTACACGATAACCTATAATAACTTTTATATTTTTGAAAAGCTGAGATATCAATCTATTAAAAACTAATTTTTCAACAATGGCATACATCGCTATCTATAAAAAAATCTTTCACTTCCTGCTCTCAGAGTGCCTGTCCCATAAGGGCTAATGTTAAATACCCGTAAATACCTCAACTTTAATTTACAATATTTTTAATTTTTACACGATAACTCGCCTCAAAATTTATAAAATATATTCAGTAAATCCTCCTGAATATTTCTACGTAATTATTTTTTATGTCTTAGAAAGTCGGATTAACCTTAGAGCTCTCATAAAAAGAGAGGCCAACATCATAGTACGGGAGAAAAGATGGAACCTGTAGAGCGAAACCCAGTCTAAGTGCCTGAGCAACGTAGACAACGCAAACGGGAAGAAACGTATATATATATAAAAGGAAGGAGAAAGAAGCCTGAGAGCCGAGGAAGAAGAGTTGAATGTGTATATGCGCGTGAGTGCGTACACACACTCGAGTGGCGAAGAGGAAATAACGGCAAACTCTTTTTCGCGGGGATTAAATAGAAGAGCCGATGACTTTCCGAGCAAAGAACTCTTTTTTCCCTCGTTTTGATTTTTTATCTGTTTTTCTTGTCTCGCTCTCATCGTCTTTCCTTGCCATATAGCTTCTAGCGAAAGACGCGTGTAATGAAAGAATAACAACAAAGGAGCTGGCAAGAGTTTCATTTAGGTTTGCTTTTCGGAGCCTCGTGGATCTGGGGCTGATTGTTAAACGATGATTTTCACGTTTCTCGCACGGGGAAATTTCGCGTAGGTTGGTGTACTCTATTTTACGTTATTGTCATTTTGCCTTAGGGCCAGCCGATATTGCAACTAGTTCAAATATCACTATCGGTCAAAAGTGACTTGTTCGGGAAACAGTTTTATTGCGAATTTATTGTCTCGTTTGTAATCGGCGCGTTCGTGAAGCTCGCCGATCGTTAATTGAAAAAGTTTCGAGAGGTTTCCGTTCGTTTTATATGAAACAATTGGACTTTCCTATATGTGCAGCGAGTATTTTCAAACCTACAAACGAAGCGCTAATTTAACGAACGCGGAAAGTGCATATAGGTATGTATGCAATGTTGGCTGAATGTAAATATTCGCACCAAGAGTTTTAAACACTGCTAGTTAAGAAATTAAATTTTTATTTTGTTGGTTACATGTTGTAATAATATTTTAGATCGAAAATAAAAAAAAAGTAAATATCTACACCCGGACGTTTTAATATACAAATGATAAAGTGGTCATCAGATTTATATGTGTATTTTGCTTGCCGTGAGTAAACGCAATAAAATCTATAAATCCTAATGAAACTTAAGCCCGAGTTTCTCGATAGAATAAATTCACGCGATTTTATCGACCCGAAAAATTATTACTGGATTCATAAATCCACAAAAAAAAATCAGTTAAATATAAACATTCTAGCTAAGAGAACAAAAAAGAAAAGGAGAACACGTTAGTCAGTCTGTAAAGAATGTCTTTATAATTTCCCGGGCTGCGATTGACGAGCTTTCTTTCCGAATTTGCTTCTCATGGATGATTCACAAATGTTTATAAAATCCTACGATGCACAACTTTCCAACGCAACATTATACCATTCCATTATCCGATGTCTAAGCGTTATATACATGAAAACAGACCTCGTATTCATTCTACACAGCTCCAGATAATGCGCGTCATTATCTACCAAGAACACTCAATTAGTATAAGCAAAACACGAATGCACCGTACAAACACGCTTAAGAGAGAGAGAGAGAGAGAGAGAGATCCGACGATGACTCCACCACGACAAGCCGGAAGAAAGTAACTGTCAAAAAGATTTTTACGAAACGAATGAGAATAAAGGCTAAACGAATCAGGGGTATAGAGCGGATGTAAGATTCGTGAATCCCGGAGCGGTCCCCTTTTACTCGAAACAAAAAAAAAAACGAGCGAAAAAATATCGCGACTCGATTAACCATCCTGGAAGCTATTAATAAAGTGTGCGAACGAGAGAGAAGTAAAAACAAATTGTCGGCTGCGGTCATTTCTTTGAGAGTTCGCGCGCGCAAAAAAAAAAAAGAGAGGAAGCAGAAGAAGAGGTATATATACATAGGATAGATGTTATGAGTCAGGCGGTCGCGAGTTCTTCGCAAAAGTAGCCATCGCACACACACAGAGACACACACATGTGTGCGTATTAAGCATGTGTATATAGTGTACACGTTCGGCCGAGTCATCACCTTATGTTTATGGAAATTAATCAAGGATACGTAGCGGTAGTCCCCCTCCGGCGACGCGACAGTCGTCCACGCGCGCGCGCGCGCGCGTGTAAACTATAAGTAACGTTTAACATTCCGCGCTCCGTGGCAGCGCGATAACGACGTCTTGTATATCTGCGTGATACGCGGTGCGCTTTCGCTGCGCGCGCGTGTGTGGATACGAGCTGACGAGAGAAACGTGCGAAACGTGCAGCTTTTGCTCTCATCCTTGGTACGCGCGCGAGACTGCTTGCGCGGCTTTAATAACGTGCGCGACCACGATTATCAAAACGAGTTCTTCACTTTCGTGCATGTCTGTGTGCGCGCGCGTGTCTTTTCTTTTTCTTTTCCTCTCTCTCTCTTTATAATGCTCGTTAATTGCTTTTATTACGAAAAAGGAGAATCTGTTTATAACGATTTACTTTGCGAACGAAATGTATTATATGCGACATAAAAAGGATGACACGCAGACATGCGGAGCTGAGATACTTTGCTGCTGTAACGTTTACTTTGGGATTTAAAAGGTTTTAGAAGAGCTGATGAATGAATTTTCTACGTTGCGCTTTGTGTAAAAGCTTATAAGGTTTCCTTTTTCAACGAATCTATTAGATTTACAAAAATTTAAGTTAGTGAAAATGTGATGAAATAGGAAATCTTATAAAACTCGTAAAAGAATGTACTGTTTATTTACTTTACACTCAAGGTTAGATTATTATATATAGTTCTTCTAATAATTTCAAATTTTGTTTTTCCATGTTTGGCCGCATAATTCTTTTTAAAAAAAGTCTCCTATTGAATTTTACTTTCAGTACTAATACAAAAACGTTGTATATTGTAAATTATAAAAGAATCACCAGCTGCAATCATTTAAATGGATAAGAGCATGTCACGAAAATGAAGATTATGTATAGCAGTGAATGATCTTCATAAAGAGCATCATTTAATAAATCTAAATAAAATTTATGGGTCTATCTAATCGGATTGAAGAAATTGTATGTTTATCTTAAAGTATATATGCTTTAATAAATAGAGGTATACTTAATATAAAATATCAATTGGATATTATCTTTTATTAGGGCTTCAAAATAATTAAATATGTATAACTTATGATGGCATTTTAAAATCAGAATCTTTTCATTTTAAAATTATTTTAAAAAGCCCAAAATTTTTTATATAATAAATACAGATATACAAGTACAAAATACGATAAAGGTTTACCGAAATTCCTATAAATATACTAGTCATATAGTTTGGCTTAATCGTAAATAGTTTACATAATACTTAAAAATATAAATGTGAAAGATTACTAATAAACTGTTCTTAAACAGGTCTGCGGTTTCAAAGATTGATGAAGTCAATAAACGCAGATCCTATTTATTGAGATTGCTAATAAGTATGGTAATATCCTAGATTGTTTAAGATTATATCTTAAAGCGATTTTTCAAAATCTGTTTATAATCATGGCGGTGAACACACCTTGTAATGTGACTATTATTTTATTCTTTTGCAGCCCTTTCATTTAAATTAAGATAAAATCAAAATAAATTATACGAGTATAAATTAACAAAATTAAAAAGGCTAATCAGATAGAAATTGGTTATAATCTTTTACTGTTTAAATGAAGCATTGGAAGAAAATGCACGTGAATTTGGAATGACTAAACATTGTGAAACTTCGCATTCCTACGCTCGAAGGCGTATACCTATTAATTAGTCATTTCAAATATTGGCGAGATAAAGAAAATGACGCTCATTGATATTGCAAGCACTAATGGCGCGATCGGCAAGGTAAGAATCGCCTGTGTACACATCGAACCAAGACTGACATTCCGATCAATCAAACTTGATATAATCCGATTACATTGAACAATGAAAACACGGCATTCGTTTAAAAAAAATGACAATGAAAAGCTGGTCTTATAAATCATATGTATAAAAGTCGAGCATCATCATTTTATCTTATATCGACGATTATTTGATATGATATTTTAATCATTATATCTTTATGCATAAAAAATCACAAGTTTTGTTAATCCTTTATCTCATTTCTAAGCGAAAAGAAAAGGTTGTTGAATTTGTCAAGAACTATAGATAACTGTAAATACTTGTTTACGTTTTCTCGGACCGATTGTTCTGGAAATCGTAAAAATCTATATACAATTGGTTTAAAACAAATTGAGGAAGTTATTGAAAAATCATTTCTTATCGTCCTGTAAGGACAAACAAAATGGACCACAAGGCGAAATTTATGATCGGAATCAAAGTGCAGATAAACGTCGGAAAACAAACAGTGAGCCAAGTGGACACAAAACATTTAGAGGGAATCACGAGACGCTGCAAACAAGATCCGCGAAAACATCAGTGCAAAGCTTTGCACGAGAGTATAATGTTTGTATGTAAGTACATATATGCAAAAGATTTAGCAAACTGGCTGGCAACGCGGCGGCGGCCGGCTCTTTCTGTCACTTGAACGTAATAAAGAGCACGAGCGAATTTCTACGGACGTTCAATTGCGTTACGCCTTGTAAGTGGTTTTATCGGCACTTGCATCGACTCGCTTTGATTGTTAAACAATGCCATCTGTTATTAGGATTTGGCGGAACGCGATCTTTTCAAGTTGAACTTTGTTAGAATTATTTACAAAAATTAAACGTTTCCGCATTCTCTTTAACCTTTTGGTTTATTCCATGTATAACTGCATTTATTCATTTTATAAATATCATAGCAATAAAAGGTTATTCTATAAATAGAAATCTAAGTGTTCTGTAAATAAAAATTTGATGAAAATATTTGATGCAAGAAGAATTATGATCTAGAATTTATTAATGAACGAGTTTACGAATAAGGAAAACTCTGTCTTCAAATTATACATTCCAATGACATTCTGTACGCAGGCTTCTGTTACATAAGAAAGTTAAAAGTTTAAATTTCCTCAATAAAAAGTAAAACCTGCAATTACAGTAGTAGTTAAGTTGAAAATAGTCTCTTTAATATCTGATAAATCACAAATTAAGAAAACGCATACACTTTTAATAATTTATTGGTACGTTACTTGAAGGGAAAGTGCCAGTTGTAAATATTAATTTTACACTGTCGTCACAAACTATAATCATTACATGCATCATGATATATTTAAGATTGCAACGGATCCTTACTGTGACGAAAGCTATTTTTATAACAAGAATATATTGTTCAAAAATATTATTCATATATGTAATTAAAAATTATTTCAAGTTCATTCGAATAATAGTTGTAAGAAAGATTATTATAAACGTTTTAGATTTCGTGCACACAAAATACAATTGATAGCATAACAAAGCTCTTTTGTGTCACTTTATCTATTGTTGATATAACTTTCTATTTTTAGAGGAATAATGTAAATCTTCAACTCTTATTATGCATTTATCATTGAATGTGATTCAACTTCTAATTTTATCAAATGTAGATACGCAGGTCTTTTATGATTTTCTGTAAAAACTATTATTATAAATAACTGTACATTTAGTGTGAATTAAAATATGAAAAATTAAATGCTCACCGATCTATTTTTAGAATTAATTATACAGCTTTAAATACTTCTTTCCTCAAAAAGGTGGTCCCGCATGAGGTAGGTATTTAAACGCGATATCGCTATCAGCACCTGGTCACGTGTTTTTTGGTGGTTGCCAAGCACCAGAAGAAGGATTTTTTCCTAAAAAGTGAGAATAAATGCTTATTCAAAATTCAAAAGAGCTTAAAGTTCTTTATTACGTGCAGAAATTTCTTGGTATAGTACATTACAAAATGAAATGAAGTCACATAAAGACAAACGAATGAAATTGTCAATTGCATACATCTATTGTTAACGCAAGATGCTTAAAAAAGGCAATTAAGTCATTATATGGAAAATTGTCTTTTTCTATTCTGTGGTATTCCTTTATAGTGACGCATATCGTGATTTTTTTCTTCTGTCACTCGAACATCGGATTACATTTTTTTTCTTCAAGCTCCCATTTACATTTTATTTTACAAGCTTAAATGTATACAGATAAAGAAAATTTAATTACGTTCTACGAAACACCAAACAATGAAATGCAGAAACGCTTTTCCCGTACGCCCTTGAATCTTGCTTCCATTCAAACTACTTCGACGTCCGCGTATATAATATCCTTTACGGCGTTGTGGTTTAGCGTGCGCGACATCGGATTGCTCTACGTTCGCGAAGGAGAGAAGGAGAAAAAAAAAAGTTGTAATGCCATTTTTTTTTCTCAAATAATGTATGCGCGGCGTATCCCCGAGCTCGAAGTCGCGCGGTTTATTCAGTTTAAATTGGCGCGCGTTACAGCATATTTCAATCTGACGTTTAGATATTTCTTTATTCCGCTTTGCATTTTAAATTCTAATATTCGAGGCGTGATTTTTAATTTGAATACGTATATGAGATTCTGATGAGTTTTCTCGGGATTTGCGGGATGCACAATGGCGTTTCGCAAAGTAACCATTACAACGCCGAGTTTCTTTGTATTGCATTGTTCGATGTATTAATCGATTGATCGGTTTGTGTTAAGCTTATAACATGACTTATAAAAATTATGTTAATATTTTTAAGTTAACTAAATTTTACTCATTGTAGATTGTGGATTGCTAGTTCTTTTTTTTTTTTGAAGAAATAAAGAGGTATTGTATGGAATTAGTATTCTTTCGTATGATATTTTATGACTTTTCAGGGTAAATGCACTTCATCATGTAAACATTTAAAAATATTTCAATCTATAATATAAATACTATTGAAATTCAACGGCATTTAATTCCTTAAATTATGGTAGACTGAAATGCAGTATCAACTAAAAGGAATTTCAATAACAGATATATTTTGGCTTCAATATGGCATCAAACAATCTAATAAAATGTAACATTTAAGATTTATTTTTAAAATGAAAATTACCTACTTTTCAATTCCAATTCTTAGCACTTCCTCATAAATCTTTATATGCTGTTACCTAATTTCATATTTGACATATTTATTGTTCCAAGTCTTATAATGTAAATATTCTCAATAATTAGTGTTTCCGCATGTCTCCTTTTCAAATTAAGAATTAATGGAAGCCACTTAAAAATTGCTTATTGCTCTGGAACGTATAAGTAGTAGAAACTACTTATACTTTCGAGCATCCTTTAAACAAATATATGCAAATAATTATTAAGGTAAGATTATTACAAGAATTAATAATGTTATTATATATTAACCTTAAATTTATTAAAAAAATTACTTTTTATATTTATTATCGATTACTGATAACCTAATTATTAAAGGGCATATAAAAAAAACCTATAATAAAACCGCATTTACGGCTAATCTTACACCAGCGCAAATTAAACATCGATTGACCTTTTTAATAACAATTTTTATTAAATATTAGTTCTAAATATAAATTATTTCATAAAGGGCAAATCAAATATTTCTCATAAAAAATTACATTGATATTTATTTTTGTATGTAAATTGCTACTATAAACCGTTTACTTTTTAATTTAAATCTTTCGAATTTCATGAAATTCGGGAGCTAGCAGAAGAAAATAAAAAAAAAGCTCTTTTTTTAATCCGCAGAACGCCACTCATCAATAATGGTTCTTCATGACGAGGCCCGATAGAAATCATTCATGGAAAAAAGCCACCCTCATCCTTTTCCGTCCTCTATTAATTCTCTCTCGACATTCGGTCAGAGCCACGTGCCGCGGTGCTTTACACGACGACGATCGGATCGAAGTGCACCGACGCGTGAGCACATACGCGTTCCCGGGGAAAGCAGAAAAAAAAAGGGGGAAAAAAGAGTCGAGCCGAGAAGTAGAGACCCGATGTCGATGTTTCAACGACGTCTGGCCGCGTTTAATAGGGGACGATGATCCCGCTCGTCTCGTATACGTTATAAGGTATCCCACATACACAGCAGCAGCAGCAGCAGCAACGGCGCCGTATAATAGGCGGACACATGCGCGAAATTATGGAGGTGCGATGAACCCGCTTTATGGGTATACGCGTCCTCTGCGCGTAATGAGAGAGAAACAGTCTAAATGCGAGCGAATATCGGATGAAAACCAATGCTCGGAGACATTATACGGTGGACGTGTATAGTGCGCGAGAGAGATGCGACGGATTCGAGGAGACGAACGGTATTCTCATTTTTCAACTCTTAATTTTTAAAGTCATGGTGGTTATGTATAGCTTATGTGATATGAGGATGATTAAAGACCGAAAGAAAGGGATATTTAAAGGTGATATATAATTGTGCCTTTATGGTATAAAAAAGAAAAAAAAGTTAGTTACATAAATTTTATTAACTTTTTGCATTCACTAAAAATAAATTTAATTCTTATCGATATAATGTTAATGTTTATTAAAATTTGTAATTTATGTTCAGTATTATTATCATCCAAAAATATAAGTTTTCTTCGAAGTGATACATTTTTTTAATGTTCATAAATTAAAAAATATTTTAAATTACCATAGAGGAACATAAAAAATAAATTAAATTATATGACACTGCACGGTTATTTATTCGTAATGCATTCATAATCATTCAAAAATATTCAATTTACTATTGAAAGTGTAAATTTAGTTTTTAAAATTATCCGTACATCTTAAAGAGACTGACTGCTTAAAACACTGAGTAAATTGTATTGCTTGCCGCATAATCAAGTGAACTAAATTCGTTGAAATCATTTTAATACACTTTTATCACAATCTTTAAAGCATTTTAATACAATTTATGACCAAAGAAAAATATTCATGCAAAATATTCTGGATTAAGAAACTGAAAATTACGCATATACTTTGTATTTAATATACTTGTAGATAACCCAATTTATATTCAATACAAATAATAAATTTTTGCTTTTAATTTAAAGAAGCATTTATATGCTGCGACTCCCGGATATACCTCAAAGTTTATTGACTTTTATTGTGTTTATAATAAGGATACGCGTTTTATACTAGCCTGAATAATAACTGTAAAATTAAAATTTATTTTATTTAAACTCATGATACACACAAATTCGATATTTCATTTTTAAATCTATTGAATAAAAATCACAATGGACGAGAATAAGTGAATCACTGATTCTTTTAATAGCATTTCGAGAGGTATTACTGGAAATCCTTTTCAATGTTTATGCAAGTCGGAGTTTAAAAGTTCAACAGTTCTTCAAAATCTCAAATTCAAAATACAAACATGGCTTTATTTATGCAAGCTGTGGTATATTTGGTAATCGTTTTAGTTAGAGTTAACACTTCGAAGTTCTACAGGAGTTTTTCCTCGTGCTTTTTGCCGTAAAGTTTTTTACCATAGAATGCCAATTCTGTATTATAATACAGCTAACGTTCTCAATACTTTTCACGAGCTTTTTAAGAGCTTTTATAACGAACTAATTTACACCGTTGTTCCAACGATCCTCTCGATCGTTTATCTTTTTAATAGTTCAATAATTAAATTCAGTTATTTTTATAGCCACTCTCAACTAATTATATTTATTTCAAAAAGTAAATAACGATTTATCGTACATACATCTTCTTAATTTCGAAAAGATTCAGTAGTCGTTAATGTCCACGTTACGATGTTTAAAAAAAAAAAACTACAAAAAAAAAACGCCGACGTCATTTGCATACACGGCTGCTCCCAAATATAATGGAAAATTTCAATTACAGAGTGTATGCATTTAAATTGCATTCCGTAATTTTCTTTTACAGCTCTTTCAGTGTGGATAGAATCCTTAGTGTCGACTCACGAGATGCTGACTATCGAGCATATACATTTCTGCAGACTTAAGAAGAAAAAGAAAGAGAAGTAGGTAGTCGCTGCGCTGCCACGCAGTCTCGTGTCCAGTCCGTGCCATATGCATGACTATATCAATCCTTTCTTCCTTCCTTTGTCACCCGGTATCACGAATTGCGAATTTTTCCATTGAATTTATTTTACGACAATGGCAATTTTTTTTTTTAAACATCATACACAAGTAATTATTATCATACGCATATTTTACCCACGAATTCTTGTAACAAAATAATATCTACAGTTCGCATTGTACAAAGAAAACCATAAGAACCATTGGTTAGCTCGTCCTATGAGTAACGTGTACAAGTACCCAATGGATTACGCTAGCACTTTGGGACTCGGTTTTCCGCCATTGGAACAGGAAAATATTCATAGCATCTCGCAAGACGCTAATTATTAAATGTGTAGCGATTCAGCACTAAAAGAAGGCGCGTGGTTGTGATCGACGTGTGAAACAAACACGTGATGTATCCGCGAGGGCGATGACGCTTGGACCTTGCCTTGCCCGATAGTTATATACCACGGCGACTCGTGACTAACTTTGACTTCAAAGAGTGTTTTTTTCTGGAATTCGTGCGCTTAGCACTTCTGCTCCATTAAGTACCCAAATTGACGAGGCATAAATACCATGTCGCGTATTGTGTGTGTGTAATCAATTGCACGTCGGGCATTCGATACGGCTGGGATATAATGCGGAACGATTTTTCGTAATGTTTGCTTTGATTTAGTAATGGTTGTAGAGATAAGAATACGTTGGACGTTTAGTCTTTTTCTTTTTGCGCAGCTCATTGCAGCAACGTTTATTAATGGCTGTATTATCCTAAGAACATGTGATTTAATTTTAAAGGAAAATAAAAGATGATCATTGCACGCGCTCGTCGCTGTAATCTTTTTTACGCGATAAGGATTGTCTTATATTCTGTAGGGTAATTTTAGCTGATCGTTTTGGAGTAAACCGATAACGTACACAAGCGCATGGAAACATTTACTACAGGAATCTATAGTCTTTTTACGTAACTGAAAGATCTTTTTTCATCTGTTTTTATATACTTTCACATTGGCGGAACTAAAAGTATTAAAAACCAAGAACCGCTTCAAGAACGTTAGACCAGCTTCAGCCGTCGTCGTCTCGACACCTCAAGAACGCACTCAAGCAAAACCTCCTAAGTGCCATTTCTTCATTGCAAAGTTATATTTTAAATAAAAATTCCTTTAAGAAATAATAAACGGGCTATTATTATTTCAAAACATCAATACTAATCTCTTGACAAGCTCATTGTTGCAATATCGAAGGATAATTTAGTCTTTTGCAATTGCATCGTGTATTTTAATTTTAAGCATACGTAGATTAGGAAAAGTTAGACAATTATTTTTTTCATTTAACAATGTATCCGAAAGCTGATAATGTTCGAAAGAATAAAGACTCTTGTAATCACGAAGCTTTGTTCAATGAATATACATGATTTTGAATACCTATATATTAACAAAGTGCAGGTGCGATAGGAGTGGAAAACTCGGTCGAGGATAGGTATAGGTATAACGTTAACATACATTCATGCTCAAAGTATGAAAATCGTGTTTCAAATGGAATCCAGGCGGTTCGCAAAATTTATTTGGTATTCGTACTTATGAGAAACTTTATATTTATATCATTATCTCAATACAATATGCACGTGCTATTTACTTTAGTTGGTAACCTCCAATTTTCATGGTTTGACGAATTGCGTCACACTTTGCATCGTAAATCGCAAGCGATAATTTATATGAAATTTAGTAAACAAAAAGAGAGTTGCAGATATGTTTTATATGCTTCTCATGGTCGATAAGACAAAGCAGATTTATAAAACGGAAGAGAGGAAAAAAATACAAAATATAAGTATTTATATATAATAAAATCATTTCCTGGTATACACTTATATTTTATATAGAATAACATTTATTAGCGTAATTACATTATTTAAGCTTAGAGAAAAAAATAATTGCGCGCGTACATATAGTCTATATACGGTTTACGTAAAGTATAAGCTCATTTCAAAAATTGTAAAAGGTTTTGTTTCATTTAACAAGATGTATTTGCATAAATTTTAAAACTCTTTAAACATAGTTCCAACGTTAGATTGTAAATTAAGATTCATTGCTAAAACTTAATAACGGCAATTGTTTAACAGCGAGGCTAAAAAAAATATATCTAGTGGATTCCGGATCCTATATCATTATCGTCAATGGAAAATCATTTAGCTATTGCTCGGCCAGATAAAACTAGATAATATTTCGCGAAAGAGTTGTAATGTAGTTTTCGATGAATTGAAAATGTAATTACCAGTCAACGCTTTAAACAAGATGTGCAGTAAAAAGTGGTCGGAGAAACATTTATGTCATTACCTTATTAAGAATTTCTGATTAAAAGTGATTTAACTAATTATATGAAGTCGCTTTTAATTTGTAATAGTGCTCTAATACGATCTTGTTTTTGATAAAAAATTTTTATATCTGTATTATTAAAAATACTTAGTTTGTTATATCAATTATTATTATATCACTGTTATTATAATACAAGTATGAATTTTTACATAATAAATATAATTAAATATGAACAATAGTGATATTCCTGAATTTTCAAAATTCATCTTGCATTGCAACAAGAAACGAATTTGTTCAAGTCCAAAGACCCAACTATCGTTTTTCGATTTCCGGTCTACATCCTGCATATCTAATCAAAATCCATGTATGTAAATAATCTGTCTATCCTAACCAGCCCCGTAATTATCAAAAACCAAACCAGAACGTACAATCACACTTTCCCGAAAATTATTCAATTATATCCCGCGAATCTCATACATATATTCGTCATCTGACTAATTCACCGCAACATCGCGTTCCACTTCCAGCCTCCACGACTTACAAGAATCTCTAAAACTCGGACAAAGCTCGGAACTGCAGCTCCGGTTGACCGAAAAACAAAAAAGGCCGATACAGCTCGCCAAAATCGTGCGATTCACTCGACGAGTATAATAAGGTGGATACAAAAGAAAGAAAAAAAAAAAGTAAAACGGGATGTACGGGATGAGTGTGTGCACTACGACGCAAACTGGCACACCAGTGCGTCTCGACGACTGTTGCACACATTCTGCGCGTCACAAAGCAAAAATTCGGCCGCGGCCCCCCGCGTCACCCCCTCCCTTGTTTATATATTCGCGTTCGATCGCGCGTCTCTTACATGCGGGATCGAGAAAGACAGAGAGAGAAGAGGAGATGTATACATTATATATACAGGATCCATCGTCGGAGCTTAAATTATGCCAGCTTTCCTTCCAGAGAGAACCGGTTCCCTCCACGCCGTATACAATGCAGGCTGCAGAACAACCGCCGCAGACAATGCACTCACGGGCCGCACGCGATCCGCACGCTTATATATATCCACAATACAGATATCCTTTATACTGGCACTTGTGCGGCGCGCAACGAATCATGCGCGGAGGCGTCGTGTGTGCGAGCTCTGGTATGCCGGACTCTCCTGACACTCGGTTCTTTACTCACCTATAACGATCGAGTTATGATTCATGTGTGCAGACTCGTGTGGTATCTGATTAATTAAACTCAGCTGGGCCGCGAGAGATTGACCGTGAAAATGCGCGAGAGGATCCGCGTCTAAGGCTTCTTTTATTCTCTCTCTCTCTCTCTCTCTCTCTCTCTCTCTCTGCGTATACGCTTGGTTTTTATTGTTGCGTTTCTGCGAGCTCTTGTGATTACATGGCGTTTCGTGTACTTTATTCACGCGATGATGTTTTAATGGGCTGAATCGGTTGTGTTTGTTTACTTTTGCGAGTGTCTGTAAGATTGAGCGTGTGCATGCAGCAGGATTTTTTGTCCGTTTACGCGGTGTCGGGTGTAGAAACGAGTTCGGTGATTTAACTATTAAGTCACGGGACGCGTTTGATAGATAATGCACTAGTCTTCGTTCGCGACTTTGTTCTTGTGCTGTTTATTTGTGTAGATAAGTTTGGAAGTGCGATGACGACTTATTGAGTTGAAATTGTTGCGGATTTAGTGTGAAGTAAATATGACTTTGAATCGAACGCTTGTTTTGCATTTCTTCACATTTTGTTTTCCCGTTATAAAGTTTCATTGCATTACCAAACGATTGAAATTGCTGTCGTATTATTGTCGCGCTTAAAAATTTACAATCTACGTTGTGACATGAATGCTATGCGTTGATAAACATTGTCGTTTAATAACTTCGTTTAATAAGCGGATAGAATAGTTATTAATAAACTTAATAAGCCGCGATGAAAGATACAAACATGTAAATATATTTTTCCTTCGTCTATATTCAGCTTGAAATGATACATACAAGAGAAATAAAACTTAGTATTGTGATTAAATATTCAAATCGAATAGAAATTGTTACGCATGCGTGTTGATGCAATTTTAAATTTATATTTTTATCAATAATAATTGAAATTAAAATGCAAAGCTTTCTTTCTGAGGAAGCAGAAAAGCATAGCTGCATCAAATACAAGAACTTTTTGAACTATTTATTTTTACTTTTCATTATATGCTAATTACCTATATTTATGAATAATTTCGCCATGTTTAAATATAAATATGTTTTTCTTAGTCTCATTATAAGGCTTGTGATTTCAATTATCTGTAGTTGTTTATATGATATATAAATAAATTTTACAATGTTATATGTGTGATATTAATAATGTATATCACTGCAGTATGATGTAACTGTTCAACGTAAGCAAAAGCAGTATAATCAATATTACTTCATTATTATTGCATACTTATGCAATACGTCTGATTAACATAATTGTTTGCCAAAATTAATAAAAGAAATACTTAACCAATAAGATAATCTGAGCAAAATGCCAAAACTTCCGAAAAACTACTTGTATCATTTCTTCATTTACAATTATTTCATTGTCTATTACCTTATGATTTTCGTTTATTTTCGTCACAGTATGTTTTTAATATATTGTTTACAAAAATTTCAAATATTATTGAAGCTGGCTATGTTACAGCATAGTTCAACTGTAATTATAGTATAATAGGACGTCAGAACTGAACTCTGACACTCAGTACTATCTAAAGAAAAAGAAATCAGCAAATTCTTGATTACATAAAATTTAAAACTAGAAATTGTTCAGATTTACGCAAAACTGATTGATACTATCTTTATTAACTGATTGGAACATAAAAAAATGTCGTTTTTAAATTGTACATCGATCTTATAGCAGTATTATAGATATATGGAAAAAACAAATTATCAAGAAATTCGCCAGTTGACTTTTAAGTAAACCAAGTGCCAAACGCTAAGGATATTAGTACTGTCACCTTATTTGGCTTCGAAATAACCTCGATTTACAATAAAAGATGCATTTTTCCAGGGCGTACCTCAGCTTTTATTTTCTCACTCCTTCAAGTACAATATTGGCAGCTACCGATATAGCTCAAAGTGCCGGCACGTACGCAGAGGAAGACAGAGGAAGAGAGAGAGAAAAAGTCACATGCGATCAACCGATTACATTACAAATTAACGCCGCGTTAAGTTCAATATCGTCGGTGCAAACAACTCGCGCGTGCTCTCTCAGCTAAGCGTCTAAGTACAAGTGCGTCAATGATCGCCGGCCCGACATTTTTGTATAGATGATAAATCCGCGCTCTCGATTTCCTCTCGAATCTCCTTGCTCTTCTTTCTCTCTGCTGTAACGAGTTTGCTATAACTGCAGGACGACTTGTGTTTGTAAATCACTACTTATTATGCATATAATAGGCCTTTTTTCAAGTTATGATAACGTTTTGATTTGCGATAATCTTCTATTATCGTGCATGTATTTGTTCGTGAGAACTTTCTGTTTCTACGACATACATTGTTCGTTCGACTGCAAGTTTAATTTTCTGTTTACATTTTTTTTACATCTGATTAATACCGAATGTATAAAGTTATAAAGTTGATCATGAACTGCTTATGAAATTGCTGCAAAATATAAGAAATGTTGTTAATGAAGAGATTTTCTTCAAACTCTGAGTACAAATTCAAATGTTGCGATTTTAAAAATTGAGATATTTTATTTCAATGATTGATATTTCAACATGGAATTTTAGTATCTGTTAGAGATATATATTTTAATTAATTCTTAAGACTATTTTCGCCAAGATTCTTTAGTGTGTTATACTATACTACAATATAATCAGGGTTGTAATGTATGCGAGCGTGTATGAGTGAGGGCGCAGCGGCGCCAGTAATGTTGTGTGAGTGTGAGGAGCGAGCGGTTTGAGCCGGGTGTCGGCGAGCTAGTCAAATAGACCTCAGTGCGCAGCTCATCGGAGCTCTTGTCTAATTGTAGCTCAACGAGCAGTACCAAACCTCAATAAAGTATAACTCATTATTCATAGGAACAGGATTACCTTTTTACTGTACCTCATACATACGTACTCGGATACGCAACAAGGGCTAATTGCGGTGCTGACTCTAAAGATACAATTTAAAGATCTGCTTTAATGTTACAAATAGATTTACATTGTAGTAAAGTACAGTTTGTATATAAAAGTGTATCTTGAGCACTTATAATTTTAATATTTTTTGGACACATTATTAATAGCTTCAATATTAATAATGATGCAATTTAACGATGACTTACAAAATAGAAACCAATTTATTTTGTTAATTTTCATTTTAGAGGTAATGAATATATGAATATCTTTTCAATTTTATTAATTAATTTTTTATTTTTAGAATTATTCTTAGGTATAGAATGCCTATCAGCATTTGTAATAAGATTTATTGCTTGACAAGCGTTTATTGTACAGGACTGTAATTTTGATATTGAGAAACTTGGCGGGTGAAAAAAAAATCAATCTGAACGTTTGGAACATTTCCAAAATAATATAGCGGTTAATTCACATCAATTCATCTGACAAATTTATAAATTTGGAATGCGTATTTCAATACGATTTGTACATTTAATATCATTATCTTCATATAATTTTTTTAAATAATTTCAGGTAAAGAGGAAAAAAATTAAAATTGTTCTTGAAAATATGATGAAATTGTAGTCATGTATTTGATTTAATTTGTGTCCAAGTAACTTTAAGTAAAATACAAATTTAAAATTATTTATAAATTTTGTTATGTATACAATATAAAATTTTGAAGTCGTACAAAAAATATATCTAAATTTTAGATTATCTCTTTTTATTAGTTTAATTATGAAATTTTTGTTGAGTTTTATAACGATCTAGATATTTATTTTTAGGAAATCAAAGGGTATACGTAAATTAAATATGAATTATCACTTTGATAGAAGGGTATTATAACAAGATTTATTTCTAGAAGGATATAGATTAATCTCTGTACGGATATATTTTAGTTCAATTTCATGGAGTAAAAATGTATACAGATTCATCTCGATAATAACCTAATAATTTGCGAACATATTAAGGACCGAATATGTCTAGAGCGAACTGATATATTCTATTAACCTACGAATCAAGTTGAATTTTACAACTCCTTAATTCGCTAAAACTGCATCCCTAAAAACAATTTCAGATCAGTTTTACAGTTATCCCGATTGCTTTTTTTAAAAAGAAAATCTTATTCGATTCGACAATTATGTCATTGCTGCAAAAATATTCTCCTCATCCAAAACCAGCACATTTTAACAAAAGTCAATGCAAAAGATATAAAATCGACGTAAGCGCGATACACAAACTTTACCCTCCCCCTATCTCTCCTTAGACAAATATCAATTTAAGCAAAGCCATCTCCTCGATCCCTGCCACTCACGCACACATACGTCATTCGCCGCAATCTCATCCAAATAACTCGGCTGCACACGCGATATGTGACAGGGCCGAAACAAATTGTCCATCCTATATATACATATAACCACTGCATGCGCGGATCTTTTACGATGTTATTCTGCCCTCTCCTATTTGAGTCAGCGCGGACCTGCAGAGAAGCGCGTGGCAAGGAAAAACGTCCCCTGTGCACGTGGCGAAAACTCGCGCGTGCTCAAAGAAAACCTCTCTCTCTCTCTCTGTGCGAAAATAGGAGACCACGTTATAGCCGACCACGAAGGCCAGATGAAAGTGTAATGATTCTTGTACTCGACGATTACACAATCAGGCGCATACACTCGTGTACGTAGGAGAAAAAAGAAACGTGAAATGCTCCTCCTCCTGTGTGCGTACGCGCCGCCGCCGACGAGAATTGCGCGTCCGGTCTTTAGCGTCAATCAGCTCCAGCTTCTTCCTGTATTATATGACATAGACATGTAAAATCGCCGATTCGCAAGGATGAGCTTGGTACACGATCATGTACAATGATCGTTTTACGACCGTCTATACTCGACGAGGGCACGACAGATATATATATATATTGTAAGTGTATGTCGTCGCTGCACACGCGGAGAGATTGAGGGTGGATGTGAAAAGTCGTTGCACGCTTTACTTTATACATATATACACCATCCATTACTTTTAGGCTGCAAAGACGCTCATTTTACTTGACGTAGGTGGTAAGTATAAGATCCGTAAATTCATGAGGCGCGTGGGACGATTTTCTTTTTCTTTTGCTCTTGCGGTTCTCTCTCATAAGCATCGAGACGAGCGAATATATACGTGTCGATTGTGAACGAGTAAGAGTGAGAGTTGCGTCTGACTGTTAGTTTCTTTCTTTTAGCTTTTTTTCTTCTTACTTTGACGATGATCCTTTCTTCGTTGGATTTTATGTGTATCTGCTTTCATGGCTGGAACGAGGAAGTAATGGAATTTCCTCCAGCGAGATTTGCCGAGAGTACTAAATCTGTCAGGCTGTAAATTCTTCCGTTTTGGTAAGAAAAAAAGCCCACAGCTCGCTTCCTCGTGTCGCGTACTGGACGCGTTAAGTTTTATGTTTGTTATGTCTCGAAGTGATACTTAAAGATTCCTTTAAAATTCTTGCCGTTGTTCATTAAGTATTTCGTGTTTACGTTAATTCATCTGTGCGCGTTCGCGATGTATTCCAATAAAAAGTGAGCTCGTTTTAAATGCGAGCCCTCGGACTTGATTGATACAGGATTTAATTTTTTATTATACAGTTATAAATACAATTGCACATATACGCTTTTGCATTAAACGCGTGTTTTTTTATTACGTTATTCAACAGATTGAATAAAATGTTATATAGAGACGCCAAAAGTGCGCGTCAACAAGTTTTTAGAAAACGCCTTTTCTAGCAACTATTCAGAGCAGAAAACTAATCCAAAGGCCACAGTGGCCAAAAAAACACTTCCTTACTGAGTAACCGCAAAATTTGGCGATATGATTCGTTTATTTTTATATAATACTTCGATTATACCATTGTACAGCGATTCTTGGTTGAGTTAAAAAAAGTTTATCATGACTCATTATAGATAAATGCTCTATTTCATAACTCTTTACTTTTAGACTTTGAAAGAACTAAAAGATGAGTTCTTTTATTATTATTATTATTATTATCATTGTCTGTTATCATATTTAACTCATAATAATTTTTTCCACCGTCTTTTAATGAAGCTACATTTCCTTTACTTTCTTTTTTATTCAATTTTCGTTTTCAATTTTTTGCTGGTTTTTCTATTGCTTTCATGTTCTTATTATTTATACATCTTGTTTGTTATTTAAATAAAATTATTATTTCTATAAAAATTTGTTAAAATTTGAGTTTCTTTTTATCTTTATTAACAAATGTGCAAACTAATTTTTTTTTTCAATATAGCTTCCTTAGTAACTAGAAAATGCGTTACATCATAATTTACTTTGCCTACAAAAATATTCGTATAATACTTGTGAATTTCAAAATAAGTTCATAGTTTCTTATTTGAACTATGCGATTACGACTTGTATTCATAATTCTCTACAGAATTAGTTTTCGCGTTTCCTTTTCGTGTACTTAATTTGTAAACTAACATTCATATTACTGTATACTTTTCAAAAGTCTTTTCTCTCCTTTATCAATGTATGAATTACAATCGCTAAGATATTGCATACCACTTTATGTTTCCACTTCAGTTCTTCGTCTCTCGCGTTTTATTTCGATACCGAGAATGTGCTACCGTACGAGGATCACCATAACAGACAATGCACCAACGTTGGCATATGTGATCGCTGCGTCAGAAATGTAGCTGTAAAGAAAAATATATTTATATCTGTAATATATTGCGCGAGCCTTACAAAAATCGATTTTTTTATCGTACTTTATGTTCCCATTGAATATTTATTTTTTGCGCAATAAAAAATTTATCGCGAGGCTATAAAATTTATTGCTCTAGAGTTTCTCTACTTCTGTTTTTCGTTACAATGTACAATGTAAGATAAGTCAATGACATGAAATAATGATTATTGTAAATAAATAAAAGTGTTTATCTTAAATATTAGTGTAAACATGAATCATTGAAAACGCTCAAACGTATATCTTAAAACATAATAATTTGATTAATTAATAACAAACTCAAACTCATAAATGTAAGTTTATTTAAAGCAATTGAACTATTAACATCCGTTACCAAGTATTCAGAAATACTAGGTAATTCTGAGTAGCAAAATTATAACGCAATTGTCTAATAATATAAATGTCATTTCATAGTCAGTCATATGGCAATAAAAAATACAATTTTTCCACAACTCTTCTTATGCCACACGATATTTATAAACTTATATATTTTTAGATTTGAACTTATCACTCTGAAAAGAAATATTATCTGAATAAATTAATAAAAGCTAATAAGCAAAATTTTAAGGAATAATAATTAGAATGGTTTCTTTTTTCATTTTGTAAAGAATGCGAAAAAATTACTTTCTTTGTAAAGACTTTAAATTTAATAAAAATTCCACGTTCCAAACTCTATTTAAATATTTTATATTTTATACAACTGTTATGTTATATATATATATATATATATATTT
>UELV01085238.1:0-13324 GCA_900490015.1 Megastigmus stigmatizans | reverse complement strand
GGTCTTGGTCGTTAATGGGTTAATAAACAAAATATAAGATTTTTAATGCATCTTGTGGTTTACGCGAAGTATTTTGCAAAATACCTATAATTTGATATCATTTTCATAAAAATTTATTGAGTTATTCTTGTTATATTTTGACATGCAAGTTTTAAAGGTTAATATAGCAGTGATTTTTATAAAATTAATTGATCAAAGGAATAAAATTGTGTAATTAATGTCAATCGATATATAATTTTAATTTTTAATTCTAGTTTGTTTCCAACTTTGTCAAATAACGATCCGAAAACTTTTTTGATAGATCAACTATTTTATAGCTCATGAATAATTCAAAAATTAAATGGCAGATTAAAACTTTATAATGTAAAGTTTAATTTTGAAATGTCGTTAAGTAGTGCTACACGTAAAAAAGTCGTAAAACTAACTTTCGTTCATATGATTAGCTTAAATTGTAAAATACGAATTTTTCAAGATCAAATATTAAGAAAGTAGAACAAAAGGCAGATTAAGAAATTTTTAACGTATTAATTACTTAAATATATTTCTTACACTTGCCGCAATTTGGTTTGACGTTAAAAGTTTGCAAATAAAAAAAATATTTATATAAGCAACTATTCAACATAAA
Source organism: Megastigmus stigmatizans (assembly GCA_900490015.1). NCBI lineage: Eukaryota > Metazoa > Arthropoda > Insecta > Hymenoptera > Megastigmidae > Megastigmus > Megastigmus stigmatizans. The sequence continues at coordinate 12,699 of UELV01085238.1, read as the reverse complement.
ATGAAAATTTGAGAAAGCTTTTTATTTTAACGCCGATATCCTCAAAAGCTTATTTTCAAAATAATGGAAATGCTACAAGAAACTAATGATTTATCATAGAAAGGTTCAATTTATTTTACAAACACTATAAAATATTACTACATAATAAAATTCAGTTTTAAAAATTATATCCAATATTTCCATTTTCGAACACAGATTACATTGGAGTAGACAAATATAATTTTGATTCTTATCGAATTACGTAAAACAAACATAAATTTTAACAATATATAACTGTATGGATTAGGTCAAACTGGACTATCTTACATCCCATAACAAGGTTATAAATTTATATACCCAATTGAGCAAAAAAAAAAACTAAAAAATTAAAAAGAAAATCTTTTTGTTACCAAAGTTGACTTACAAATAACCGTAAATCATTCTAGAATTTTTCTGAAAGTGTTTCTTCTTTGGTAAAATTAAGTTCGAAAGGACTAATATATACAAGTGCTTTAGAAATTAAAGAAAACATTATAGAATGACAAAATAAAGGTATGGTAAATATCAGTTAATATTTTTTAAATATGTATTTCAAAATCTTTTTCAACATATTTTATGAACACTTTTTACATGGAAGCATCGACATAACACATGAACTTATTTGAAATTTACAGAAGATTATATGACATCCGAAAAACAGGAAACAGAATTTCTTAAACATGAAAATCAATTCTTCCAGATTGGTATTTCAAATTCAGTGGCAGATAGAAAAGAGGCACGGTTTACACAGAGACACAAAGACACTTCGTAAGAAAGTCTAAATCAACGTATTCGTTACATTGCAGTTAATGGTACGAGGGGGCAAGTGTGACAGCAAGGATTAGCTGGACCAGTAGAGCGAGGAAAAATTCGTGCTCCTTGGTCGCAAGTTCGGTGGCGGTGCCGGTGCCATTATTGCAGAACGACTTCTCGCAGCAGGCAGTGCAGGCGTAAAGTTTGGTGCGCTCGCCAATTACGATGCAACCCGGCTCGCACTTGTTCGTGCAGTTACGTTCCAAGCCCCACATCATCGGAACGGAGGTCGAATTCTCCGTACTCGTTGTGTACGAGAAGCGCTTCACCTGCAACCAAGCGACAATTTCCACATTCTTAGTATTTGAATCGTTGAATTTCTTCACTTGTGAATGACGATCAAAGTGTTATATAAGTAAAAGAAATGTGATAGCACTGAAATAACAGTCTAAATTTTTCTAAATCTGTATTCGTCTATTGCCTACCAGTATTCAGGAACTGTCTACTAATTTTCTTTTTTACCTAATTTTTTATCTATTAAGAAAAAAGAATTAAATAAGCAGACTAGTTTCTAAATTAATATAACATCTGCAGAAGGCATATGCATATTATTTGCTTATCCGCGTGACTTTATCATTAAAATATATAAATATTGACAAAAATGTAAATACCATGCATGTCCGTTTATCGTCTTTGCACTTTTGAGTAAGTGAACTGCTATTTCCGGTGAGATTGACGCAACGGTCACCTTCACCAATCGTATCACATTGATAGCACCATAAATCATCCTTTCTTTCTGATGCCGCGTGTGTCCTGTGCTCCTTTGACATCAGCTGACCTGAAAAAATATTCAATATTTAATGTGCGCCTTTTAAAGCTTTTTTTTTAATTCATACATCCGGACGCGCGTTCGATCTATTTAATTTTTTGCGTGACAAGTAATTTCCTGACGCATTCGCTAATACTCTTTGCATTCTATGTGATGTTAGCATTCATCTGGTTTTAAAAATATAGTATATCTATTACAAATATATATTTTAATATGTATATATGTATTGTAATAATTGAGTAACATATTTTGAAAGTGATTCCATATCGTTAATAAATTTAAAATCTTATTTCTTTCAATAATTCTTTCAAGTAATCAATTTCTAAAATTGTATGTTGTTTGTATACGTATATATATATATGAATAACACTGCATGAATATAATGAGTGAAATTCATAATGCTTTTTATGTATTTCTATCTACGATACAATACACTTAATTTTGAATTCCTTCCCTCGCTTTACAATCGCTTTTCTACTAAAAATAGAGATAAAATCCAAGTAAACTTTCAGCTCTTCTGAACAGTACTCTCAAAGATATTCCATCAGTATAGAAAATATTACTATATCTATAACAACGAATAAATCAAGTGACGTCATTCGTTTACCGCGCCAAAATAAGGGATACTCTACACACACACACAATCACATATATATATATATATTCGACCTCACTGTTTAAATTTCAGAGCATAATATTGAAACTGCAATAATTTTTATATTGATACATCTCTCATTAAATAAAAAGAAAACACTGTTACAACTCGATGTTTCGGCACTCTAACCTCCGGAGCCTTCACAAATATAACTTGTTATACATTTTAATATCTAATCATTGCAACTGGATAATTAATTATTTATTCCTCCGTTAATAGATTACTTTAAAAATATAATCAAATTCAATCCCTTGATAAAATTCACAAAACTGACAATATCAATGTCCAAATGCATTAAAAACAATCGACGCTAAACAATGTATTCAAAGCCTTTCTTAATCCCGCTTTACGATAACAAAGTTTTCCTTCCAAGCCCCGAAAAAAAAAAATAACAACTCCGAATCCACGCAAAACGTTTCCACTCGAAAACAAACAAACCCCATCCACGTCACGCATACGCGCACACACCCACTATATATCTAAACCTCCAGATACTCACAGTTACATCCGCTGACTAGGAGAAGCACAGCCAGTGTCACGAAAAAGACGATTCTCTTGTCTCCATGTGTCATGGTTGACTCGCACTACGGAAAATCAGCACTTCGTCAGGATCGCATCCTTGGGAAGGGTCAGAGGTGTCGTTGGTCGTCAGCACGGCCCTAGCCCAGACCTCATTTGCTCTTTGGCAGGCTCCAGCGCAGCAGCAGCCCGGGCTCGCTGCTGCACCTCGCCATCTTTCCCCCCGACTGTCCAATGCGCAGGCGCGCAACCAAATCATCCCCCACGACCATTTTACCCTATAACTCGCCGTCACCCTCCCCCTCTCCCGTTCCCTCTTTAAGACTGAAAATGTGACCGTTCCCTATTCGCTGCCTTTTTTGTTTTTGTTCCAAGGGCACACAGGATCGATACGATGGGAAAGTTTTTCTCAGTGGCTTTGGTCGTCGATAGTTTTACAGTCGCTGCGAGGGGCTTAATGGGGCTCGATTCTGCCCAGACCGTAACCGAGGCTCTTGCTCCAGAAACCCGGAAATCGATTTTCTCCAAACCCCCCTCCGAGAGCAGCAGCAGCGGCGGCGGCAGCAGCGGCGCCTGTACCAGTTCATTCGGCCAGATCCGGTCTGCTGCCGCCGCGACGCGCATCCCCCGTCGCAACTCTCAAGTTCCTATTTCTCCATCTCACTCGCTTGCGCGAGATGATTTCCGTGTGTATATACGTACGCCCTTTGCGCGCTCCTCGATATGCGCCGTGCATGTACGCACACACACATACACACAGGCACACAGAAGATATAGCCGAGAGTTCAAGCGTATGCACACACGCGCATTGCACGCAGTAGGATTATCGATCGGAATTGCTTGCTCCGTCCATCCCTCGCTCTCTCCCTCTCTCTCATATTTTCCTCTCGTTTGCATCGTCTATTATATAGATATATGTAGAGAAATACCGGCTCTGACGTTATGCAGCACACCCGGCATGCGCAGGTTTTATATATATATATATTTAGGTGAATTATTTTACGTCGGAGCATGCGAAAATTATCACGTTAATTTTAGACGAGTCGCGCTTTTTTGGGCTCTCGCAATTTGTGCGCTGATGCATCGTTACAGAGGTTCGCGAGCTACGTCATTTGGTTTGCGCTTATCCTAAATATCTTTGTAGCGACGACGTGGAATGTTTTGATATTGATTTATTTATAAAAAATTTGTGTTTTTACTTTGTTCAAGTATTGGGAAGGTGGTTGACGTTTTCTATTATTTTATCTTCATAACAACTACGCCACTTGATCTAAAACTTTTTCGATACATTTACGTATAAAAATTAACGGTTTCACGATTATAACGATAATACAATATTCGTTAAAATCATAAAAAATGTATCTTCTTTTATACATATTAATATTATTCGGAATTTAAAATATAAAATAAAAATATACGACCGAGAATGAAATTTAATACGCCCAACGATTTTTTGAATGAGGCTTCATCTAGACTATCCGTAACCACATTATAAGTACGGGAATACCTGTTGAGAACAACACACGCGCCTAGTCAGGAAAGACTTGCCTGTGGCGCCGCTTTTAAAAGCAAGCCAGAAAGCTTTGAGTAACGCAATACTGTTTGAACAGATAAAACATCTGGACGCCAATATTTTTTAACGAAATCTATAAAACGTTATGCTCGAGGAAAGTTAATCTAATTTGTGCCTTTTACTAGGTGCTCTTGCAAATAAATCTAATATTTTATAAATAACTAGTTTATTCAATAAATGTGAATATATAAGATATTTTTAGGCACGACCACTGCACGATAGTGCCTTTTATTTTCGTCATCTCAAAAAGAGTCAAACTCCAAAAGTCAGATATTTTAACATAAGACAAATTTCTATTACGATAAAAATTGATTTAAGTCAACCGATTCTCTCCGTGAATTTTTGACGGATCGGGCCGAAACTTTGGGAATTTCCTTATTATATTATAGAATAGATACGTTCCTATTTGGAGCTATATCCAGTGAAAGGCTTCGAAATAGCACACCTTTCATGTTAAAAAGACTGTTTATTAGATATAACTTGACAAAAAATAATTTTTCACGAAGTATAAAAAGACGAATTTCAAGAACTAAAAGAAATACATATTTTTTGTATCAATTTCTTCCAAGATAACAGTGGAAAACTGTCCAAAACGCTTAAATAAGGTAAGAAAGACCTATTCTTCGGTATTAAAATAAAAAATGTTAATCTCTCATAAAAGTGTTAAATGTAAAAGTTGTAGAGTATAAAAAAACGAAATTTTTCTCTATTGAACATTTTTTTCTAGGAACGAATCATTTCAAAATAACAGTCGAACCAGTTGTAGTGACAGCAACGGAAAACGAGCGCGAAGCGCGAGCATCAACAGACGCGCCTTGAATCGCGAATCTATCGCCACGCGAGCAGTGACGGTCGTGCCTCACATGCAAAAATCTTCGCGAAGCAATGCAATGCCCGATTAACGTTAGTGCTGTAATGCTTTCGGGGCAAGCCATGAATTGATAGTTAGTGCTTCGCACTAAGACTGAATTTCGCGCTAGTTTCAATAAAAGCTTTTAACGATCGAACTCTATGAAAAACAACATTCCTGACAAATAAAACATGTAAATATTGAAATGCTTGGCTATTAAATTGGAATTTAATATTTTATCAATAATCAATACTTCGTTGCTTTTATTACTAGTGACGTGTATAATATACGTAACAAATGTGTTATATATCAGATAAGGTCATCATGATCAAAACATGCGAACAAGAGCTTCTCCAACTACGAAGCTATTAAAATACATTTTAAGATCATTTCATCAATATGTTGTATCAAAATCGAAACCATCAACCGACTTTAAATATCATTTGACGCTTCTAAACACTTATTTTTTCGAAGTCAGCTATTTTTTTAAGTACATCCACTGTACACAAATTAAGCAAACAATCTAAAGCTTGCACATCACAAAATATTTAAAATAATTACATTGATAACGTACTTCTTTCAAATCTGAAATAACACAAAAGACCAGTGCACTAATTTACGATAAAAAAACAGAATGAAGTTGAGGAAGTAGTAAAAATATTTTTAATTTCGCCGAGTTGCGTAATTCTATCTTCGCATCTAGTCGAAGAGGTACGTATAATAAAGTCGCGGATTAGGCTGAATGGAAGCATTACCGTGTAAAAAGAGAGAGGAAGAGAGGAAGAAAGAGAGAGAGAGAGAGAGAGAGAGAGAGAGAGAGAGAGAGAGAGAGAGAGAAGCAAGCTGCTTTCAGGACCATACCATCTGACTCCGAGCCCTTCCTCTCTTTCTAGGTGACCCCCATGAGCAAATGAGTATAGGGTTTAGGGCTTAAAAGCTTGATTATAAAGCCTTCAGCCGGTCGGCGTGCATCGCGAAAGCTCGTAGATCCGTACAATGTCTTCCTCTTCTTCTTCTTTCGCTCGTCCCGCCCATTGACGTGAGCTCGCGTGTACAGCGGACCCCGCTTTCGATGTAAGAGAACGAACTCTCTCGTGCTCGTGGAATTACATATTGCTTTAATACCGTGTTGGAAGTGGATTTTACGAAAACTGGATTACCTGTTTTGGATTTTGGATGCTATATAACTTTCATCAATGTTAATAATTATATATTCAAATTGTTTTCTATAGTAACTAATGTTTACTAAACTTCAGTATGAAATAAAGGCTGTATTAATGATTCAGTATTGAGGGCGAAAGCATAGTTCCAAACTTTTATTTTTATTTAAATAATATGTTTTTAATGACATAATAAAATAAGTTTCAGACAACTTAATAAAGGAAAACATGAATATTTGAACACAACTTAACCAGGAGTAAATTCACGTTTAAAGTTCTGAAATTAGCCACACACAGAGAAATATTAAAAATAAACATTGCGCCACAATGGAGCCCAACCTACAGAGGCACTAATAGAACGACAACAATAGGGATGGCAGCTCTCACAGCTCTCATCGCTCTTTTTTGAACTGTACATAGGAACAAACAAGCTGAAAACGAGCGTGCATGGTGGTTTCAATTTCGCTTCCTCACACCGAAATGTTAGAAAATGTGTGTCACTCCAAAACAGCTTCAGCCTCATCGTACAGCACGAACAATAGAAGATCAGGATGATAAATCCCGCATATCTCGAGGAACGTCTTCTGCGGTTTCTTAAGCTTAGTGTATCTTTAAAAAAATAACACTTTTTATACCTGAGTTTTGGTGAAAGTGCATCGTCATTATCATTTTGGTTTTTTAAATGAATGCATCGATACATATCTGTGATAACGAAATAAAAGTTGTAAATGGATTCGTGGAAGCTAAAATTTATTTACGAAGAAGCCCTGGAAAATAAAAGGGTGATCGATGAAATGATTAAATAAAAACGGGGAATGAACAAATTGAAATATTTTTAATTATAACGAACATTTCCATAAAACGGTTTTTAAATTAAAGGTGCCTGCAAATAAAAGGTACGCGCAGTGAAACATATTCACTGGTTTCCTTTGGATTCGTGATACCCAAATACAGAATGAAAGAGCTTAATTCTAGAATTTCGATCCTCAATTTTTAATTAAAAGCTGTCATTGTAGAAGTTTAAAATATTTGCAAAAATTTTAACAATATACTCTTTGGTTCAGTATCGGTTATGCTATGTCATAGCATGTAGGTCGGTAACTCACTCGGAGCAGTACAAGGTAGAGACTTTACAAAATATCAAAAATTAATGCATTATATTTGCTATTAATAAATATTATAATATCTAATTTTGTACTGGTAACTGATTAAAAAATTCACCAAAGCATGAATTCAATTTTAAATACTTACAGTAAACTATCAATAACACACGAGTACAGTTCCAAATTCTTTAACCATGAAGATAAATCAATCTTCGGCTGCACTGCACACTCGCCATTCCCGGCACACCAGAAATCAATGGCGACCAAGCCGGTATCCTCAAAGAAAACTCACATATATCGTCCTCTGCGGCGCAAGCAGGCAGCAGCAAAGCGAGAAAAATCGCATCTAAATGCACACACTTTATCAGTCTTAAAGAACCCCGTCCGCCAAACTCGTAATATGCGCTGGTGCGTGAAAATGGTATGAACAAATTGACCGTGACCCGATCGGTTGCACATACGCGACTGTTCAATCGTCAGCTCGGCATCAGCAGATCAGAGGAAGAATTGCCGCACATACACTACAGGACACACGCGCGTATATAGAGTTTGATTCGAACTTTTTCCAGGTATCCATACGTGCTCCGTATATCGAATTGCATCACGTGCGACGTTCTCTCTCTCTCTCTCTCTCTCTCTCTCTCTCTCTCTTGGTGGGTAGAGCGTAAACTCGCGTCGACTATCCTCTCTCTATTTGCTTTTCTTCACACGAGCCAGGACTATTATTCCTCGCGGCGATGACACGAGGATCTGTATATATGTGTGTGAGACATAAAATCGAGAATGACATTCGAGAGTTTTACAAGGGCGAGTTTCATTTTTCATATATATGCAATATGAGAGAACTTTTATGATCGATCTGGTGAAGTATAATACTTATTTCATGAGTTTTCGGGGTGTTAAAAAAATTTAGCATTTTATCGTCTGTTCAAGGCAGTTTCAATAGGATTCGAGGAACTAAACAGTTGAAAATGGAAAATCAATAAAAGTATTTTAGAATCACTTTTAATAACTTCTTTATTTCTAGGTGATCGCTGTAAAAGTGAGAAATCCTTCCGACGTGTTACCGACATAATATATACTCAACCACCTTTTCTACTCAAGTGTTAGTTTATTGGTTAGAGAAGTACAAACACTTGATATTATTCGATTTTTGCTAGCTCAAAATAGTAGTCTAGGAGGGCATAGAATTCTAAAAATCTCTCGCGGAGTCACTTCTATATAAAATGTATTACTTTCCGGTTGCGCGATCTACCTCTATACCTACTGGATAAGCTTACGGGCCGCGCTGCTTCTGACTCTTAACGTTCCTTTTTACCTCTTGTATATCCGTCTGTGCAGTAAGTAGAATGATCCTCTCGACGCTCACAAGGAGACTGACGTGCTCTCTACGCTCTTTCAGACTGGCTTCTAAGCAGACACTAGCCGATTTAAAAGCATCGGATTATAACATTGAAGATTTTCAGAATATTTTGATTTAGCTGTCTATGATAACCTCTTACACACAATTGTAGAATCAATTATTCACAACAAACAGTTTCTCGATAATCAATCACAAACGCAAATAGAACAACGTAAAAGCTAATATAAGTTTGCCAAAATTCGAATATTATACCTTATTCTCCAACATAAATTAGCGCAAGTCAAACCAAATTCATCCACAGTATAAACACAAGCGAAATCAAACACGACTCAGCATTTTCGTACATAGAACGTCAAATAACACGTCTGCCGTTATACGCGCTAGTATTCAAATGTCCTGGGAGGTCTACGCGTATGAGAAAAGAACACACTGCATAAGTTAGAGAACGTCGTCTCCAGCAAAATCTCTTTAGCATTAGTCCCTTGGACACCCAGTGTATTATGGCGAGTAAAACATGAGGGTATAGCGACAGGATTAAGAAGGTTCGTTTACGAAATCCCGGTGTATATATATATATATGGATGGAATGAGCGACTTTCGTGAGGATAACTGCCGTCGCGCGCGTCGCGATTCTTTAGGTACTCCATCTATGTGTCGTGACCAAACAAACGTTACATCTTTAAAGATCGAGCTACTAATTCGTACAGACATATTTTTTTTCATTTTCCGTTAAAAGAAAGAGTGAAATATTATGTAATTTATTGGTTGCTTTCATTAGGAGTTGCAGATTTTCACTCTTATTATCCCTCTATGGTGTCTGTTTAGCGTCTAAGCCCAAATTTCGCTCTCTGAGCTTCTACTTCGGTTTAAAGCCATTGGATTGCTCATAGCTCTTTACTGCATAAGTCGAACCAGCATCTCACATTACCGCTCTCAAAACAAGCAATGCAAAACAATTCGATTAAGTAAGATCACACTATCTCCACCCTGAGCTTCGTTGATTTCGTCGCAATGAAACCAACGTCAGGCAGGTCACAGGCTGTATACATCCAAAAGCGGCGTAATTTCATTCTCCGAAGCCGCGCAATATACGCAAGCTCAAATAGCCCTGCATATAATCACTCGTCCGAAATAATATTTCGTCGTAGTAGCTTCAAGTCTACATCTATACATAATGTATATGCAAGGCCAGCAATGGCCACCACGCGGCCATAAAAGATCTCAGGTGGTTCCGAGCGGACGCTCGGGACTGTATACACCGGCTGCTAAATTTCTAATTAGGATCCGGAGCGCCACCACTTGGATAAATGCTACTGCGGTGTGGTTGCGTGCAATGTGGAAACAATGATGCTGCACAGCACTACTACGACTTTGTTTATACATATTTAGAGGAGTTCGATGAAAAGTTTCTATTGCTATATACTGATTATTCACCAGCAAAATATTTTGAAGCGATTGTTTTCATAGCCAGTATGGTTGAAAATGACAATGCCCATAATATTTAACAATTTATTAGTCAAATGGAAGTAGTTCCTTCGCATACGCAAGGCAAAAAACCATTTAATTATAAGCAACAAAATCGAAGACGACGCAACAACCAGCTACTTCAACAAAATGCTTCCACTATACATTTATACCCTCGCCGCTTGGAGCTGGCACATTTTAAAATATTAAATTCGCGCGCATCCAAGCGTGTAACCGTAATTTCGGCGTGGTAAAAGCTCCTGCAGCAGAGAACGCAGCAGAGAAGGCAGAAAAAAAAGAAGACAAGTACACACGGAGCTCCGAGCGTTTAATTACTCCGTAAACTCGTAATTCGATCGATCGATATTCTCGATATCTGGTACGTCGCAGGAAGAACTTGGATAGGAGATGGACGCATAGCGTCTGTAAATTTCCAATGCAGCTCGGGTATGCAAAACACAAGAAATATTTGATCGGCTCACTTCTATATATGTATATACCATCCATATAACCATACGCCGTCTCACTTGGTACGCAGTATAGGTATATAGAAGGCATAGAAGTCGCACTAAAAGGTGTAACAGTTTACGGTGGCGTATTATGCATATCGCGAGTGCCTGCCTAGTATATCCGCAGCTTGTAAGGCGGCGCACGTATTTTGAGCTCCAGCTGTGGTAGTATAGACTCTCTCGGATAAGGTATATCGAAGCTGCTGCTATTGCGTGCACGCGATAAATCAGTATCCGTTGTTGTACTCCGTATATATATATATATATCAACGAAGCTATATATATATATAGGAAGAGAACTGAACTTTTAGATTCAACCACGCTCTTTAACGAATGAGCTTTATAACAACATTGTACTGTATACCGCAGATGACCGCTGAATGGGATGAATTATAAATGGAACTCCCTTATTAAGAAATAACTTTTGGGATGAAGAACAATTTTACTTTTCTTAAAAAATTACTGTTCTTGAACACGAACGTATCATCAACAATTCATCAACAATCTTCAAATATTTGATACGAACAAATCTTTCCACAATCGTTTGTTATTTAATTTATTTCCACTGATCCTATTTATTTTTAAACCTTTCTTGTGCACTTAATCTTAGCTCTAACATTAATTATAGATCTAAATTTTTTTCAGAACAAAACAACCGCCCACCTTTACTTTTTTGCCTCAAACAAACCAACCAGCAAACAGACAGGCACGGTGGTACGGCAGCTCTAACTCATGCAAAGGAAGTTTGTAGTAACTCACGAATGATTACAAACTTTCCAGACGGCCTCACGAGAAAACCTCCTGATAATCCGAGCTACTCTTCCCGACAAACCGTATCTCAACAATAAGCCATTATCATAACTCTCGGCTAATCCCAGAGCAGCCGCGGCTAACGCACGAAAATACAAAATTCGACCGAATACAAACGAGCGGCCATATAATCGCGGACTCGGGGAATTTCCGAACCGCGACGAGCTATGTATTATATATATGTAAGCGTATCCGCCTCTCTTTTATCTACATCGCAAGCCACCCCGAGGCGATCGCTGCCCTCGACCTGCAGGCAGGTGTGCGTAACTTTAGCTCTAGGGTGAATAGCCCCGTAGGCAGAGAAAACCGCTCGTTTGGAAAGACGCGAAAAAAATATGCTAATGCCGCACGGTTAGTTGCGTATTGGACAATCAGATGATATTGTCTGCACAAATATATATGCCTATAATAACCAAAAGTGTAGACTTTGAAATTTGCTAAAACAATACAGTATATGTATATATTTTAATCGGAATCCCTCTGGTTTATTACGCCTCGCAATTTTTTCGCGATTATGCGTAATTTTTGTTGGTTTTATATTAGCCCCACGTAGTGTGCGTCGTTCGTCGCGATGGATTTATGGAAATGCACTGCTTCTCCTAAGGCTTATGCAAATTTATATAATTTGGGGGGCAGTTCTAATAGCTTCGTCGCTTTATGGCAATTCGTGCAGTGCGCGCCAGCTGGAACAATGAATTCCTGGAGATTAATTTTGTATATTAATTGTTTATCGATGAAAAAGTTATAGCAAAGCAAAATTTTCTTTGCGACTATTTCACATTAAAGATTGGAAAAGAACGAATTGAACATTCATTTACGCATTACGTGGAATTATATTGATAATATCTATTGAATTGCATCAGGTGCCTTGTCATGTGTTCACGTTTTTTTTTATTCAATTGTACAATTGTACAGATTATTTTGAATGTCATTTAAGTAATTCGGTTCCCTGGTATGCGTAATCGAATTAACCCATTAAGGACCAAGACCCCGAATTTTCAACATCTTTTTCAAGGCTTTTTTTTCAACTAAAAAAAAGGTTTGAAAAAATTTGGAAAAGATCATATCTGACGTATTTTGAGCTGTTCTTTCG
>UELV01085237.1:0-18205 GCA_900490015.1 Megastigmus stigmatizans | reverse complement strand
GATAAATATGTATATTGCCATATTTAATTTGATATATTAAACTTAAAAATTTGGCGTTTAATGCATAAAATATTGAGGTTATGCTTAAAAAAGCTACTCTCGACTCTTGTTTACTTTTGACGTTTAGTCTTGACTGGTCATTACCGAGCATTTGACGATTTGAAACTCTAAATGTTGGCTAGTCGAAACTGGCTAACGGCTGGATATAAAACCAGCCGAACTCGTCAATGTTCTACCAGGGTAAAAGCAATAAATTTTCAAAGAGCACGTTTTTGGAATTCAAAGTCAATATCTGTTCCAACAGTCTAGTACAAACATATCTAAATTAACGGTTTGATCGATACTTATGGCAAGGACCTTTTAGAGTATTAATAAGCGACACTTCAACAGCTGCAGAGGTCATTTTAATTTTGAATATTATTATTACTATTTCGATGTTGAAATCTGCAGTTAAAATAAGAAAAAAAAGTCCTCCCCTGAGAAAACTTAATATCTAGTGTTCCAAACGAATCAGTCCGTAAAAGTATTACGGCTACAAAATTGTTCATTTAATATGATCTAAGCAAAAACGAGTCATGCGTACAAAAAGGAGACGTGTAAAAATTGTTCGGTAACTAGCCGGTAAAAGAATAAGCAAGCGCAGAGAGGAGCGACCGCACATAAAATTCTCCTCGTTATCGGCAGCTCTAGCGTGAAATTTCCAGCCGAGTGGACCATGGGACGCGTCGGAGCAGCGCTGCTCAATTAAATTTCGGCAATCCATCTATCCAACGCGTCGCATCGCATTTCGAGCGTCGGCCATCATAGCGGCACCAGCACCACCACCACCAGCAGCAGCCGCAGTCCCCCCCGTTCATCGTTTAGCAGCTCCAGCGCGGCAGCCGGAATCAAACGTACCGCGCTGCAGCAGCTCACCCGATCGCGAGGCGTTGGCTTGCGGCTTCCTTTGGCTGTTTGGGTGTATCCGAGCTGGCGAGATGAAGACGCCTCGCGAGCGCGCCTCGTCCTCGTCCTCGTATATCGTCTGGTGCGCTGAGCCGTGAACTGCCGCTGCACGAGAGGGAAGCGCCTTCGCCTACAATTACGCACGGCTGCACAATCCGCTCATCTTTCCGTCTCTCTGCCCTTACTTCTCGCGCTCTCGTTGCGCGCGAGCGATAGTCGCGATTTTTCTTTACAGCAGTGCAGACTGGAGCGCGCGTGGGACGCCCGGGAGGTCGATCACCTGTTACGCCTCTATTCTGCGGCTTCTCTCCCTCTATCTCTCTCTTTCTACTCTACTCTACCTCTGCAGCTCTCGGCGCATTTCTCACCCGCGGCCGTGTGTGTCTGTGCAGTGTGCAGGCAAGTAAGCCGATGCGGCGAAAAGTTTCAACTGCTCTCTAAATCTCTTTCTCTCTCTCTTTCTCTCTCTCTCTCTCTCTCTTCCTATCCTCTCTTACTCTCGAGCCGAGTGCCCGACGCGCGTCTCTTAATTTTTTGCGCTCTAATTGCAGCGATTCCGGCTCTCAATTTTCATCGGGGTGAAGATTTCACTTTATGGAACAGCTGTGAGAATCGATATGGCACGTAGTCTCGTTCTTGTTGCAAGCATCGTGTAATGTTTTTTACCCTCGATTAAGGGAATTTGTATGTATGCGACGAAAAACTTTTTATGTGATTTTATTTTTTGAGAATTTCTTAAATATTCCATCGGATCGAAAACTATTGAATTTTATGAATCTGGCACGTCTGGTCACGAAATATTTTTTCCGACTTAATGAATTGAACTTTGAATCTCGAGAAGCTTGCTCATGATATTTTCATTTTGATGAATTCAGTTTTTTCAGTCCCCACTGTGCTTAATGGTATAAGAGTGAAAAATATCCGTAGACTCCTCTCTACTCTAGGTCCGAGCCTTTTGCTGTATAAATTCATTATACTCGCTTAGATCTTAGATGATGTTCATCAGTCGATGTACGAGGAGTGCAGCAAGGGAAAGGCTAGAGGCTTTCCAGAAGTAAAAAGACAATTACGGTCATCCCCTCGATGTCTTTTTTTCGTCCTTTTCTTCAGCGCGAAGCGAGAAAGTTAACAGGGTTAGTACAATTGAATTGAAGCTTGATATCGCGAGGCTTGGTCTGAAAATTAAGTTCCTTTATCAGACGATAGAAGCTTTTATTCGATCAGCTATCTGTTTCATTTGATTAAGAGTAAGATTCCTTTACTCTAGAGAGAATCGACAGTATTGTTAACTTTTTTAACTGATGATTTAAGATTGTCACTATTTTATAATGTCTACTATAATTTAAGTAATTTAAAAACGATTACTAAACATTGTTATTTATCATTGTTTATTAACAAATGTTAAGTTATCAGAATTTTTGTATACAAAGTACGAATATATAAATTCTTTAAATATTATTCAATTTTTGCAAAATTGCAATTCGCATCTAAATTGTAGAAACAATCATATAGATTTTAGCGAGTATGTATAAAAATCAGCCGTAATTACCCTTCATTCTCAGCGAGCGGTCCGCACGACAAATCCATCCTAATGAATGTCGAGAGAAAGAGAGGGAGAGAGAGAGAGAGAGAGAGAGAGAGAGAGAGAGAAAGCGCGGAATAAAAAGACCGAAACGAAGCGACGTGAAATGTCCAGATGCACTGCTCAGACCGATTTTGCTCTCGGAATAGAATATACATCCTCATCCAACCCGTGCAGTATATATAGACAGTAGATGACGTGTATAATAGAAAAGTAGCCGGACGATATACGCAGAAGACATAATCCGCCCCCATCCATAACGAGATGGCTGGGAACGAGGCGTAATAAACATGTGGCCCCGCAGCGCGTGCGAGTCTCCTTCTCCTCCTCCTCCTCCTCCTCCTCTGAGAGCGAGACGCCGAGATAAGGAGGTCCATTACGTAGAATATAATTCATCCCAAGCATAGCCGCACGATTAGCCGCGTCCCACATATAATTCTCAGAGGCTCTGGATATGCTATGCGCGCGTCTCTCTCTCTCTCTCTCTCTCTCTCTCTCTCTCTCTCTCTCTCTCGTCTCGCGACGGCATTCAATTACTCGGAGCTGTGTATCACGGTCAACTGTACAACTGTGCAGACTCTTGCTCTCTTCGCGTGTGCATACACACACACGCGCACACGTATATATATATAGAGAGAGAGAGAAAAGTCTGTGGCTGCGGCGATACGATATGTGTCCATACACACGAGGAAGCGCCGCAGACTCGCGTATTGATTTTGTATCAGTTTCGAGACGCTGCAGCTGCTGCAATGAAGTGTCCCACGGGACAAGAGAGAGAGAGAAAGCCCGATAAAAGCGCACCAGCTCGCTTTTCCGCCTTTCCATGTTTTATGTTGCGCCGGCTGCTGTTGCCGCTGCTCTCTATCTCTAGCTCTCCCCCTTTCTCTCTCTCTCTCTCTCTCTCTCTCTCTCTCTCTCTCTCTCGCTGTCAGCGAGTGCGCGACAGCTATCGACAGCCTCGCGAGGCGCGTAATTAAAGAAAAGCCAACGACTCTTATCTGGGTGGCGAGAAATTTCCTTGGATTGTCGGCGCTCTCTGTTTGTCGTTCGCTTGTCAGGGGAGAAATAATATACATGTGCATGTGTGTGCGTGTGTGGCGAAGAGAGGATTGCAGCTTTGACCCAGCTTACGCGCGGCGCTCGATACTTTTTGTCAGCGAGTTTAGTCTGATACGACGTTCCTGCTGTGACGAGAGATGTGTCTTGGGACTATATTGACGAATAATACAACAAGAAGTCGATTTCATGTTGGTCTTTTAGTATCTGGCATGGATCGTCCTTTTTGGATGAAACTTCGTCAAAAATTTTCTTGTTACAGCTGTTATAGTTTATGCGCTGGATGATCCGTGTTTCTTTTCAGAATGTTTTTACTTTATACTGTAAGATTTTTTTGAATTTACATTTACGACCAAACTACAATATTAATTAATAGGACAACTAAACCTTTACCTTATTACCAAGTTTTTGTTGGTTTATTCGAGTACTTACAGTAATTCTGCATTCACCAGATTGAATTATTGTAGTAAATTATGTTTTTCTTGTTACGCTGCAAGCATATTAAACTTTTATATATCTTTGTAATTACTTAGAACTAATTGCAAATATAATGTAAATTGCCAAGTATAAGTAATAACAGAACTTAAATTTTATATTTCGTTGCTTGAAATGAAAGTGTATAAAAACTTATAAAGTCAAATGAAAAATAGGATCTGGTCAAATTGGAATCCATAAATCAATATACGTATTACTAAAATTAATGAGCTATTTTACTTTTTGTTTAAGTATTGAAACAAAATTTCATAACGACCCGAGGAAATATTATAATTAAATTATCATGGGTATATCGGTCCTATAGGATGCATCAATAATCTTCAAATGATAAAATACAGCACGTGCTATTAAACAATCAATAAAACGAATCAAATAAAAATAATAATTAATTAATTCGTTAACTTCATTTTTGTAGTAAAGCAAAAAACTCAATGAGAGTTATTAATTATTTAATTAAAATATAATTCAAATGTGCATTCAAACTCAATTTTAATAATTAACTTTAATTAAGAGCAAAATTTAAGCAGGACTATATACAGCATTTTCATTTCATTCGGCGAATAAATTATACTGTAACGCTATTATAAAACCACAATGCATATAATAAATATAATGGTATGTATAATGGTAAATAGCCCGTTCAATATTGAAAAATCTTTAATTAAAAAAATATATATATATAATATACATATATGTGTAATGGTGCGATTGTTAGGAGGAGTAAAAGGACATGATGGGCTAAAGAAGAAAAAACAAATTCATGTTAATTTTGGCTCCCATCGATTTAATAGTCATCAATTCTGTAACACCTTAAACTTACACAGATCATTTTTTATTCGTTCATCGACAGCTAATGTTTTTGTTTAGTTTTGTTTATCACTTAAATTTATTATAAAGGTGTCCCTAATAATCGTATAACCGAATGTCCGCGGGGGGCAGTATCGATCGCGCTGAAAAAAATCGGCGCTTCGTCACCTATAAATCGAATATAATGTACACACTATTTACACAAGCGAACGCACGATATCGCGCATTCCGCGTCTCGTCGTCGCGTCATCTCTTCTTCTTGCCGGTCTCGTAAAATACCGGAGGCGGAAAAAAGTGTCGAGCAGTTTACTGCCGTGACGGATAGTTTCTCCGATGGTATAATAACAAGGAGAAAAAGAAAGCATTGGTGGAATGGGAAACGAAGGAAAAAAGCAAGAAAAACTGCTGAATATTTCGATGGAATAGCAAACATATTTGCCGAGTCGGTGAGAATCTTTTACTACCTTTACAGCCATGAATTTCAAACGTTCTCCTGTTTTTTAGCCGATATACATATTTACTCGCCGTTCGAGTATATTTGTTTACTCAATATTTATTATTATACCGATAAAAATATAGTGTTTCTATATGAAGAGTGTAAATCAGTGTACGTAAGTTTAAACGCTCTCTCGCTACCTCCAACATGTTACGTAATGTATTTCTGGCGTTTTTATGAATCTGAAACGAGGGGAAATGAAATTTAATACGCTCGGATCGGAGGTGTATATGTATATTTATGGTATAGGCGCAGCGCTATGTCCAACTTATTCGCACATTATTATAATATTAGATGAAGGTCTTCGTTCGTTCGCAATTACGCTAAGTAAGAAGGCTTGAATTATAAAAAATCTCTCGTTGCGGCAGTTCATATTTAATAAACAAAATTAACATTTATATCATATATATATATATATATTTATATTTATATATAACTTCTGCGTTCGAATAGTTACAATCTTTTGACGTGCAATTGTTGAGTATCAGTTTCAAGAATGCAAACATGTGGGATTAGTTGATATGATCTATGTATGTGTTTATAGTAAATATTTTTGTCCACATGTTATCTCTGACCTCTAACGTTGCTATTTAGTTAGCGGTGAAATTCTTATATCGCACACTTAAATTTTCAAACTCTCCCCTTCGCGTTTTATCAATTTCATTTTATTCAATACAAAATATGACCGTATAATAAATGATTTTGTTTCTTTATCGTTCTACCCGGTTAAAAAATTAGTCAATACACTTTATAGCTTACAATATTCAATATATAATATACAAAATCATTTTGTCCACGAACAAAAAGTACGAGGGTATTTATGCCGCGGGTGACTCTGCCCCCTAACCATTTCCCGTGTCTTTAGTATTTTTTTCTCCTGCAATAAAAAAAGTCTAACCTTCGCAATCTTTTTTGCAACACAATATTGTATACAATTTTTTATATAAAATTCGATTCCCTGGTTTTCTGTATTAATTATAATCAAAAGGCCCATAGTGTGCTTAGGGGGCGCAGTAACCAATGCAATGCAATTACCCCACAAATGCTACGAAACTCAGTTTTTTTCGTTCATTTTTCTTGTAAGCAACGTATCGGACGCCGAAGGATTAAACAATCTCGTTCATTCACTCGTAAACAGTCAGCATCGATTGCCCATCATAACAAGTCTGCAACCACTTTGCGGAGGGAAAACCAGATAATCCACGCGAGTTGCCAACCAAACGACTATTACTTTCACGTGAAACGCGGCCCCGTATACATAGGAACGCAAAGGTCATTTTTCAGATGTGCATTATAGCCACGAAACACACGTATTACAAAATATCTGGATAAATCCCCCAGCTTCTCGGGGCAAATAGCTAATTAGCTCCGAGAAACCAAGAGAAGATCATCTCTACTAAATAAAGGGAAGGTGGTGCGCGCGTTTCCCTGTCTCTCCACTCTTTGGCAGTTTAGGTCTTCAGACCGAGGCGAGCATTCCTAGAGCGAGTACAAGGCCGATCCTCGAGAGGTGCGAGAGAACTGAGCTCGAGGCTTGTCGGGGCGGTTCCTGGGCGAGTCTCTGGTTGCTGGCTGCCAAGGTGGCGGTCTTTTCGACTTTGAAGTCGCGCTTGAGGGGCACTCCGACGAGGATGGCACGGCAGGTGAGTTTCAGGTTGCCGCCCGGGAAGTGGTGGCGCTCGAGGCGCAGCGAGACCGAGAGCTGGGTCGTCCACTGGGTCTCGTCGATCGGTTTGATCTCCTGCTGGGTGAACGCGCGATCGATCTGCAAGCAGAATTATAACAAAAATGTCTCCTGTAGAATATGGAACAGAGTTTTCAAAGATCGTATATATGTACAGCGCGAACGTATCTCGACCTCGTGCACGCATTTCTATACGGTATCTATTTTACAATTATCGAACGAATAATAATCGTCGAGGAATTTCCAATCAACTTTTATTTTATACTTTTGTAACATTGAATATCCCTGTACTTATATTAGATTAAACATTTTAAATTAATAAAAAAATTAAAATAATTTGTACAACAAAGCGTTCAACTATTTTGGTCCCGAAAAATGTTTTAAATTTTCAGCTTGAAACAGGCGCTGTATCAGAATGAAAATGCCGCTGCTGGAAACGCATTACGCTTTACCTCTTTTATATGGGAGAAAACGATTTTTCTTGATTTTCTTCAATTACTGAACTACGGGCACCGAAATGAAAAATAATCGCCAAAAATGTCACGAGCTGGAAATTTAGAATGTCTACTCTTTCTACCTGGCGTGTTATATCGACCGACGACTTTTCGGGAAAACTCTCCTTGAATGAAATTTCATTTTAAGCATTAAGTAAGTATTTTAACGAACGAATAATTACACTCATATTTCCACAATCTGTTGGAAACGAAATAATTTCCCTCTTTGACGAGCAAACAACTTAAGTATCATCATCCCGACAATCGATATACAAGTATACTCCCATTAGAATAAAGAGCAGACTAGAACGTATCATATCCAAACGAATCACCTTGAAAAATCAACATTACCCTCACGAACCTCAAACATATACCGCAACCATAGAGCCGACAATAACAAATTCATCGCCCGCTGCAACACATCTGCCACTCGGCTCCTAAAACCTCTCCGACTCTACCACGACCTACACGCACGGCACACCCACACACAGAAACGCATAATGTGCCCTGAAATCCAGCTCTAGCCTGTCAATTTTCTCTCCCTGCTCGCAGCAGCAGCAGCAGCAGCAGCGACAGCAGCGTTAGCAGCTTCTCTCTCTCTCCGTCCGAAATTATAGCGGGACGACCTATCGCGCGCGCCACGGGACGCCGTCCATTGCTCTAATTGGATTCGCGCTGATCCCATGCGCTCGCGCGCCTCCACAAAATTATTGCCCCCTCGCACGCGCGCCAGCGCCCACGAACGTGTGGGGGCCTTTATGCGATGCGGACCGACCTCAACTTTATGGCGAAACTACACGAAAACTTATATACACCCGCTCTCTCTCTCTCTCTCTTCCAACGGCGCACTTTTTTTCTTTCCTGCCTTCCAAATGTTTGCGATGGCGCGGGATTGCGTTGTGCGGTGGTGGCGGGGCGCGCGAGCGAGAAAACGTGTTGAAACCGTTGGGACGCGGTCGGGTAAATAACACTGGCGCTAAGAAAAATAAAGAAGGGGATGTATATCTATATAGGCAGCTCCTGAAACAAAACATTATTTCGTTCGACGGAACAAGCGTATTTCTGGGATGTAGAAGGAGTTTCAGGCCAAGTGATGAAAATGTTGTATGAAAGGGCTCTCTTTTCCCGTCATGCTGGAATCATTAGTATTGTGCCACTGTAGGATAAATATGACGGGGAAAGATTTATCATTTCTGAGATTTTAATGGACAAAAAGAAGAACTATTAAAAGATGACACGCGTATAATGATAGAGCTTGCCCTCATCAATAACCTCGAGAACTCGCGGAAATTATTTTTCACTTTTCAGCGTCTAGTGTTTCTCGCAACTGCACCATGGACGCCTACTAGATGGTATTTCCCAAATAAAGACTCATTAATTAAGAAAATAGCTTTCCAAAAGTTGCAACAATTTCCAACCCATTTTGGTCGCTGACGCGCTATAGAATAGTTACATGCACTGCACGCATAATGGGCTATTCGTGTTGACCGGTGCAGCGTGAGGGACGTGCTCTATACGAAGGGTTAGAGAGAAGGAAAGGGGATGATTGCGGGGTGTAGAGTTGCGAAAAGTTTTGGCGGATTAGGAGGCCGATGAAAGAGTGAAGTGCGTGTCGTGCCGCATGATGTAGTCTCTGCTCTATGTGTGCGCGCGCGCATGTATGTATGTGTGTGTGAGAGAGACTGAAGGGAGGGTGTAATAAATCGTCGAGTTCGTCAATTAATGTCGAAAGTTCGTTTTCCGGGTGCGGATGAAATGTGTGGATTAGCCGATTATCGTATATATGAAGCAGAGGTTTTTTTTTTCTTTCAATTCGTCAACTCTGCGGCAAGTTTAAGCTTATTATAATTATTGGAAAATATTCAAAGCATCTGGCAAGTAATTTGGAACACGGATTTTGGTTTAATACTTGGTTGGTGAAATTCATTAAAATTTTGATTCGAAATATTTTCTATCCGCGTTCTATGTGTTTCTTGAGAATATTTTATATTCGTTATTACTAAAAATTATTCAAACCTCGTTTCCAGCAGCTTCCATTCTACTCTTTTTTTTTCGAAACTCGCCTATCAATGGAAAAAAATACTATTTTTTAAGCTAAAATATAAAAACTACTATTTAATTAAATAGATTTATTTCTATATAAAACTTAAAATGCAGGAATAAACTTTTGTACATGTACAGTGAAATTCACTTTGAGCTGTCATCGTTAGATTTACTCAACTCACCGGGGAAAGGTTATACAATTCTGAACAGATATAATATTCGCCAGCTGTTAAGAAACATATAACACTCCTATAGCAGTGCATGCACAGTTGCCATCGCACATCCAAAATTCCCAGTATTAGTATCATAAACAGACATAAGGTAAATCATATATAATAGTGCAGTATCGCTGAGCACGCACCTCTTGGTCATTGAGGTAGAGGGTGAGCTTGGCAGCGGGTAGACTCGCCGCGGAGCTGCAGACGGCCTCGAGTTTCTCGCCGACCTCGTAATTGTGCGCGACTCCCTCGAGCACCGGGTTGTCTTTCGGCACTATGGCAACGCTCACGTTGGCGGATGCGTAGATCGTGTGGAAGGGCTGCTCCGCTGACACCTCGCATGTGTAAGCGCCCTCGTACAACTTTGTGTCTGCAAGCATAAGCGATCGTACGACCGAATGTCTTAATCGGATCAATCATTGATTACAGCTGCGCCGCCAGCTCATTATTCTCGACTCGATTCCATTCCCATTCTTGACAGATGCATCAGCTGTCGAGCATTGTAGCGGGTATCGAATGTGAATTACTAAGCTGTTTCTTTAAATTTAGACTAATAATCAAATAAATAATAAATGGGATTACACAAATAGATTTTACTTATTTTTAAGAGATTTTTAAATATCTTAATATTTTTATATATACGTTAGTTTAAATAAACTACTTCTTCGTCAGATATATAAGTCGTATTTTGCACTTGAAAAAGTATTGGACTTTAATCTGTTTTTCTCTTAAGAAACTATTACATTATCGCCGTGATGGAAACTAACCGACTTTCCGCAATAGCCAATAAATTTGTGCTCGGTTTAATTAAACTTCAAACAGAAAAGCAACAAGTTCTTAAACTGATTAAAACAGAACTGTAAATTATTTTGAAAAATAATGGGTTAGATACAAAAACTTTGATCAATGCAATCATGGTTGCTATTTCCAATAAACGTTATGGCGATATAACGGGTATTTTTTAAGATATAATAGGCATTTTAAAATACAATTTTCAACACACCCACTAAATTTCAATTATATAGCTGCACTTTACCAATATAAACTATAATTACATTACAGTCTGTGATAATGAATCGTTAAGAGTGTGGACCAGATTAAAATCGGGTATTATAAAGATCTTATCCAGATATTTATACAGGAATATAGCAGATAATGCTATTCTCTTTTTAGACAGAAATCGGCCGAGAATTACCCCGTGGTATTGATTTAAATTTATTAAGTGGCTCCGAATAAATTCCTCTAAATGCTTACCGTATCAAATGGACCATAGCATAATCACTTTAATTAACGCATTGGGCATTACGTAAAATACGTTTAATTTACTTTCAATTACAAGGATGATTCCGGCCTAGTACTAATCGCAGAGTACATAACGCTATTATCGATGTGTAATTAGAAGATAGCGTTTGAGTTATCGACTCGATGATAATTGTTAACGTTATTTACAGTAGCAGAAGAGAAAGAATTTGAGCAGCTCTGCGTAATGTTCACCGATTGATTTTCACATTTGTCCTCCATATTTTTTATTAATGTAGGTTAATATTCTATCAACTATAGAATAGCTATAAGAAATTTATACCGCCATCCAGACCAAGCATTAATATGCATTTTAAGAAAGAATCGATCGTCATCAATTGTAAAAAGGGAAATATAAAACACACGAAGTCTGCCAAGAATTTTTCTTTCTTTCGCTTTTAAATAAGTGGAGCAAAGAGTATAGCTCACGATTTACTTACATAATATATTATCATCTTATTGTTCCGGCTTTTACTAAATTATCGTAGGTACTTCACTTTTATTACACCAGAAGTACTATATAGAATTCGGAATTATTTTTCGCACATTCGATGATGTATGCGATAACAGGTGAGTTTGATTTTGATAAAGGAGGGTAACAGTTAAAATCGCAAATCAAAAAACGTCGCTCGTGGAAGCGGCGTGACAAATTTAGGAGCGTTAAAACTAGGTCAGCTGCAGTTACTGCAAACTTTACGCTACAGTGCGATCGCATTCGTTCGCCTATCGTAAAAATCTAACGATCAGGTGTAACAAAACAAAAAAACTCACTGTTGCGGAAGTCCGAAACGCCGACGATGACGAGGCGCCTGGAGTCGCTGGACTTGAGGTTAACCGTGGCGTTATTGTAGACCACGCCCTTAGGATTGAGACTCGGCGAGTACCTGTACAGTAAATCGGTGTTCTTGAACCAAAGGACCGAGTAGAGTTCCTGGCCTTTCAGGTCATACTCGCACCGCAGCTCCAGCTCCCCTTTCCGCGGATCCACGATCGGCGGGGCCAATAGTTGGCATGTTATCTGTCGATTCACCACGGTCGCTCGACCTGAAACATATGCAAACAGACGGATAGGTTTTTAGTTGTCGTTCCCTAGACTTCGAACAATGAATTTATGGCTCTTATCGAGTAATATAATTATTATAGATGATGCCTTATCTAAATTATACTTTTACAATTAAAAGGAAAAGCGGAGTTAATAACGCAATTTTTTCGAATTTCCCTACTGAACACTTATTTACAATGTTTAAACTCGTTTATTGAAGCATATGCTCGTATAGCAAATTGGTTTTGTAAAGGTTTGGTGTGCCCTTTTCTTGACTTTTCAAACCTTTACTGCAGTACCTTTTTACCACTTATAATAGTATGAATATATATATATATGGGTTGTAATGAAGTAATTTCCTTTCCGTTTTCACTTGCTCGTTTTATAGCAAAAAGTATTATAATAATTCTAATTGGCAATTTATTTATTACGGCATACCGCCGTTTACTTTATAAAATTAATATTTGCGTACCTCAGATTTATTAGCGCGCATTTCAATCCAGGACAAGACTGTATTTTATGTTTCACGATATCATATCTGGAGCTTAATAAAAACTATTTATTGTTCACCGATACCGTTAAATATAGATTTAATCATAAGTTACGATCGTAAAAAGTTAAAAAAGAAGCTTTTTATTTTATTACTAAGTTTTATTTGTGATGAAAATTATACTTAATTATGAATCTGCAATATACGATTCTTAACTTCTTTAGTTGTTGTAATACCCATTAGTCATTTTAAATGTGTCTATGCGAATAAAAAGAAACGAACTTGTGCGTTACGTCACAAAAAAAGCTCTCCTGTCTGGAATGCAATCCTGGCAAAGGCCCCGCAGCCTCAATTTCATTTTCCTAACACAGGAGCAGCAGCAGCAGCAGTAGCAGCACCGGCAACGAGAGAAGCAGGAGAGACGGGAGTGAGACTAAGACGAGGCGACGAAACAATGGCATATATACACTCGCTCGCAGCTACGCAACTCGCTAAACCAAACAAGCCCCGGTTTCGCAGCAGCATAACAACGGTCCATAACGTCCTCTCTCTCTCTCTCTCTCTCTCTCTCTCTCTGTCTCTCACTCTCTCCCTCTCTCTTTCTCTCTGCTAGCACCACTGTAAATTTGCGACTCTCCGGCGTCGCTGTACCACGAGTGCCCAGCAGCGGCATAGCAGTAACAGCAGCAGTCGCGCAGCGGCCGAATTATTTATTTAACGCGCCAGGCGCGGCGGATGGCTTTGCAAACAGCAATAGCCGACTAATTGAAAGTATTCGATTAACAGTTGGAGGAAGAGAGAGAGGGAGAGAGAGAGAGAGAGCGAATAGCGGAAACCGTTGTAATAATTATTGGCCCCGTAGTGCGTGTACACGGCGAAATCATAAATTTTCGAGTGGTGCGGTGCGGCGCGTGCAGCGGGGCATTGCCCGTGTATAGGTAGCGAGGCCCCGAGCTCTTATTAACGGCACCTCCCCCCCCCCTCTCTCTCCTTCTATATCGCACGCGCGACACTGCGCAGCCTACAGCAATAGCAGCAGCAGCAGCAGCAGCAGCGGGAGCAGAGAACGGTGAAAGTGCCTTTCTGCAGTGGGTGTAATTCGACGATTGCTTCGCTCCGAATAAATAACCCCTTCCACGCGGCGCGCACTGCAGAGAGAGAGAGAGAGAGAGAGAGAGAGGGTGAGAGAAAACGAATGCGCCCTACGTTTCCCGAATCTCGCCCGAAGACCTCGTTTTTTTTTGCCGCGTTGGCCCAAGTACCGCTATGCCTGCGCCGCCTGTGCACAAGCCGACTCGATTGGATTTGCGCTGCTCTACACTGCGCGCGTTGTTTGCCCCACCTCACCCTTCTTTTTTTTTTCTTTCTTTTTTCGTTATCAAGGAAACCAGAGAGGAAGAAATTAGCGAGACTCTTTCGCCGGGTAATCTGATACGCTCGGTTGTGTTCCACTGTGTGTGTGTGTGTATATGCAGCGTTATACGAGTTGTCGAAATAACCTCGCGCGTATGCATAACGCTATTTAAATGCGCCCGCGCGCAGCCCAGTATATTATATATACGCGCCCCGTTGTAATGCCGCGATATTAAATTCTTGTTTTATCTGCATATGAAATTTGAGTTTTACGTTATTCGAGCGCGTTATCTCAGTAGCGGAGCTCGCGCTGATTTTGTAACGCCCCACGGAGAGAGATATATATAATACAAGCTCGAATTATACAATATATACGTTCGCGCGTGAAATATATAGCCTTTTAAAATATATACTCTTATTAGAGCCGCGTCATGATTTCTGCAGTGATTCATTATCTAGAATGTATTAAAATCGTGGAAGTGATAAGTTCGAGGGGTAATTTTTTAGAGGTCGGTGAGTGTTATAATGGTCGATAGTTTAAGGTGTGCCGCCGCTGCTGCCGCACCACCCACTCGGATAAAAATGGAAGATAGAAGAGGGTCACGATAGCCCCCCGATTATTCCTAACTTCTACCCTATTTCCTTCTCGATTGGATGATGTATAGCGCATCCATCATCCGTAGGTATATAATCCATTTTTCCCGATATGTTGGTATATAATTTTCTGTTGCGCAAAGTACTTCAAAGTAAGATTAATAAAGATTAAAGACCTGTCAGTTGGCCCAGCTACGGAACAAAAAAAAATATTAAGATAATTATATTTCGCAGCTGTACGTTATTTTCACCAATTCAAGCGCAGCAACAAATACATATACATATACATACATATATTTGTCAAAATTTGATTTTTTCCGAGCCAAGTTTCACAGCCATAAATAATTTACGCGTGCACGGTAAAAAATTTGATGCCGAATAAAAGTCGTGACAATTTCAAAACTCGCCCCGCGTCCGAGCATGAGCGACATAAATCAGTCAAACTAAATAAACTGTTTATATTGCACACACGCGCGATTCCCCTCTCGAACAGCAAACATCACTCAACTGCATCCACGCTTACTCAAGCATTCAAAGATTGCATAAAATCCCAACATCCGCAATCAATTCGGTACCGTATACCATTCGCAATCCATAAACAGCCAATACCCAGCGATCGAAAAAAAACCCCAAAAAAAAACCAGCCAAGCTTCTCTGTATCAATTCCAAGCTCTCGGCATCTCGAGCGAGCACAGAGTCGCTCTTCCAGCAACAAGCGTTAACGAGAAAAGCCAAGGAGGCGCAAGACGAAGAAAACGAGTTTGAATGGGGAAGTTGCAGCTGTTGCCACTACCGAGACGTTTATGTACACACGCACATAGAGAGTCGTAGAAGGGGAAGACTCTCATAAAGGCCAATTAAAGCCAATTGTCTCCCGTATATTTCTCCCTCTCTCTCTCTCCCTCTCGCTCTTAGCGACGAGTCTCTAAAAGGAATGCGTGTGTACGCGGACTTGCGCGCGCGTCGCTCATCGTATAATCCCCGCCGGCAGTTAAAGCTGACGACATTCACAGCAATTGCCCACAATCTCTCGCTTTCTCGAATCCCCGCTATCATTAACAGTCTCGTGCGGATGAGCTGCGACTTGGACAGAAAATATAAGCGCGCATCCACGCGGCTCCAAGACGAACACCCAACCACTTGCGAGTCGAGTCGCTTGACCCGCCGCTTTTACACACACACACACACACGCACACACACACGCATACATTGTGGCGCGACGAGTTTACGCTAATTCCCTAGATCGCCTTCTCGTGCTTTCGGGCATTAGACCTTTCTGCGAAAAAATAAAGGCAGCACGCAATAAAAGATATGCACCAAGTCGGTATACAGAGTTGAATTTGCGGTCGACTATTATTATGGCACAAATGCGTACACGCCACGCACGTCGTACGTTCGTATAAATTGAAACTACGCCGGCGCGTGCTGAGGGGAATCGTATATATATGTATATGTGTGTGTATATATATAAGCAAACGGACGGGCCGCTCGACTGCTCGAATTTATCGGTCGCTTAATTAGCGGACAAACAACGCGCGATTCCTATGGCACTCCTCTATATAGCGGTACACGCCGCCGCCGCGTGTGTGTGTGTGTGTGTGTGCTGGGGGTATATACATATATACATGTGCGCGAGAGGAAAAGCGACGCGACAGCCACACGCCGAATTCGAAAAGCTCTCTGGCGCGCGCTCGCGCTCGCCCCGCTGCATTCCTTTGGGCGCGAGAGCAAACAAGTGCTGCATTTGCATCCGTGGATGGGAGTAGGGTGCGAGTGGTGGTGCTTGTGGTGGTCGATTATTACTTGTTAATGAGCTGTACGCCGCCGCCGCCGCCGCCGCCGCCGCTGCATCCGTCGCTTCGAACGCTCGTCGATTTATACACAGAAGGCGAGAGTCGCTGTGCGGTATATTTAAGGCCGCTATATAAGCGCGATGATTCTTGCTGCGCGCGCGCACGGGAACCCGGGACAGCCAGCGTTTTCTTTTCTTTTTCCTTTTTTTTATTTTTGTCGTTGCTTATGTTTGTTGGGAGTTTTGTGTGCCCGGGATGTTTTCTTTTCGTGAGAGGACGGAGGTTTTTTAATGAGCGGAATTATGGCTTATGTGGGTCGGTTGATTTTTCACTGCGCTTCGTATTACGATATATATAAGTTATGGAGCAGAGATACGGGAAATGCGTTAAAGTGTATTTTTAAACACTTCATTTTTCCCTTGTCATATTAATATAACCGATTAAATAAGGATGGACTTATTATATTCACTATACTCAGTTATTTATAAAGTAGTTGGTGCTAATTATTTCTCGGTATAATACGTATCGCCCAGTTTGCATTTACCCTGAAAGATTATTAAATATTCAACTTATCGCTCGAAATTCAAACTTTTCGTTATATACATATGCAGCGCATTTAGTTCTCCAAACACGTGTATGCTAATTAGACCTAATTGCCTTATATATATATTAATATACATATATGCATGTATTAAGTCAATTTTCATGGAACGTAATAACTATTCAAATGACGGGACCATTTTGAGGGAAAAAAGTCTTTTTCTTCAAAAATGCATTTTGGCTCGGAAATTCAAAAAGTCGCATAGTTAATTCTCGTCCACTCTCGTTACGAATTATAATTGCACGAAATTTGACAATAGCTGGCTCCGCACAAGCTTATGCCGCGAGCAATTACAGCCGTTAAATGATCCGTCGATTTGCCGGAATATCGTGCAGTTTCGAAAAACTATCATATTTACAATTAATTCCATCCGAGACCGCCGCGGTCGCAAAACAACAGAGCGAGCACCGCCACAAAAGCTCAGAGCGACAGTAAGACAGGAAAGAAAAGAGTAGAAGAGGAAGAAGAAGCGGAAAAGGAAAGCAGAGCTGCAGGGGTAGGCGAATCGACAAGCGGAGATCGTCGGGAATTATCTATTATCTCCGATAATTCCGGGTTCACGGGGGTCGCATAAAGCAGCCTTTAACGGCAAAATCGACGCGTCAACGAACTTAGCATGTCTCGTCTCCCTCTCTCCGATTCTCTCTCTCTCTCTCTCTCTCTCTCTCTCTCTCTCTATACACCATCGATGCCAGGCTTCGCCCGCCGCATGCGGAGGCAAGAAAACGCGAGAGACCTCGTCTTCGCTCCATCTCTCTCTGCCTCTCTCTTTCGCTCTCTCTGTTCCTCTTATTATCTCTCTCCATCTCGCTTATAGTCCCGGCGTCGCCGACCTCGTCGTCGTACTCGGTCCAAGGCATATTAATTAATCCGCTAATTATTAAAGTAATTGCCGGCTTAATTGGCCTGGCGAATCTCCCTCTGCCTGCGGCTTCAACGAACCTCAAGAGAGAGGAGAGGGAGAGGGAGAGAGGGAGATAGACTTTATCGTCCGCTCCTCTGCCCTCTTTTATATATCGCGCCAGTTGTCATCTGTAAACGCGTATATATATACGTATGTATGGAGAGTGCAGGAAAAAGTCCAGGAGCGCTGGTGCGACCAAATAAAAAAGAGGAGAATGAGAGAGAGAGAGAGAGAGATAGAGAGAAAGCAGGGGCGCGGCCGAAACAGAAGCACTGGAGTAAAGAGTATTATATATATATATATATATAT